>NW_025568964.1:45000-48003 GCF_020424385.1 Procambarus clarkii
TAGTGGGAAGGTTGAAGCATCAGGCGGGAGCTATTGGGGGTCACAAAGGAGATCTATACTATCAATAGAATTAGTTAACTTGCAAGAACCAACATATATAGTTTGTTACGTTACTTTTGTTTAATTCATATGCATAATGGGATCTCTCTAGTAAGGAATTGCAAGAACTCTGAGAGTTCTTGCAATTCCTTACAAACCGAAAGAAAACCGAAAGCCGAGTTGAAACCGAAGTTCCTATGAGAGAAGAAGAGGAACAGATCGAAGACGCATCTAAAGGAGGAACCTCAAAAAAGGTTAAGAACACAAAGAGTATATTTAATACATGAAAATGGCAGAAGGGCGCACACACACACAGTGCATCAATGGCCAGTCTGATCTCCCTAACATCATCTGACATTTGCAGGCTTCCACCATCTCCCTCACTAATTAGCTAGTAGTTCTAGTCTGTCTGTCTGCACCAGATGGCATATCTTAGCTTGAATCACTCCTCCTCCTTCTAATTAACTACTCAATACGCCACCATCAACCCAGTACTCTATTTCCTCCTATTGCATCTCCGTTCTCCCAATTTCCTCCGTCCTCCTGTTACCCAATCTCCTCCTCCTCATCCTAGCTTCTCCTTATCTTCCTCTTCAATTCAATTTCATCACTCACACCTCTCACCTTGCTCTATCTCTTCCCCAACTTCATCTTCAAACTTTTTCTTCATCTCCACCTTCCTCTGCAGAATATCCTCCCCATCAATCCCTCCTCTTCCCTCTCTTCAGCATTCTTCTAATTTTGCTCCGTCTGATTCTTTTGCCTCCTCAGCCCATTTTTCAAACTCATCGTTCTCTCCTGTCTACTCCTCTCCCACTACATTATTTTACTTCTGATTTTCTACCTTCTCTTTATCACACTTCTATTTTCATTCTCACTTTCATATCTCTCTTCCTGTGCTACGTCCTATTTCTCATTTCCCAATTTCTATTCGCTCTTTACATCCCGCCTTTAGTTTCATCTTAACTATATACCGAAGAGCTTAGCAGTTATTTTAAAAAGTGAAGAAATAAAAAAATAGTCCTTAAGTCGAGTATACAAATGCTGATGGTATCTATAACAAAGCAAATGTGCTGAAAGAAAGAACCCATTATGTAAACACTGATGTTTTTGCTGTGGGAGAGAGGTGGTGTTTAGCAAAAGGCTTCCAGACCAACAAAAAATGACAGAAACAAATGAATAAAGAAGGTGCAGCAATCCAGTGGAGAAGTAATACTCTAGAAGATTAAGGTAATATCTAAGCAACATCAAGGGCATATCTAAGCAACATTAAGGGAATATCTAAGCAACATTAAGGGAATATCTAAGCAACATTAAGGGAATATCTAAGCAACATTAAGGGAATATCTAAGCAACATTAAGGGAATATCTAAGCAACATTAAGGGAATATCTAAGCAACATTAAGGGAATATCTAAGCAACATCAAGGGAATATCTAAGCAACATTAAGGGAATATCTAAGCAACATTAAGGGAATATCTAAGCAACATTAAGGGAATATCTAAGCAACATTAAGGGAATATCTAAGCAACATTAAGGGAATATCTAAGCAACATCAAGGGAATATCTAAGCAACATTAAGGGAATAACTAAGCAACATTAAGGGAATATCTAAGCAACATCAAGGGAATATCTAAGCAACATTAAGGGAATATCTAAGCAACATTAAGGGAATATCTAAGCAACATTAAGGGAATATCTAAGCAACATCAAGGGAATATCTAAGCAACATTAAGGGTATATCTAAGCAACATCAAGGGAATATCTAAGCAACATTAAGGGAATATCTAAGCAACATTAAGGGAATATCTAAGCAACACCAAGGGAATATCTAAGCAACATTAAGGGAATATCTAAGCAACATTAAGGGAATATCTAAGCAACATTAAGGGAATATCTAAGCAACATTAAGGGAATATCTAAGCAACATAAACAGAAAGTCGCAGTGCAAGGAGATAATTCTGGAAGCCAGAGACGTTTCAGGAACACGATAATGCTAATATTTCCAACAATATTAAACTGAAGAGAAGACTAAGAACAGAGAACAACTATAATGAACTATAATGAACCTCTCACAGTGTTCAATAGGGAACAAACACCTCAAAAGAATACCTGATCAACCAGGCAGTGATTCATACGTCATGCTGCTAGCAGCCGCGTCCAACAGCCTGATTGACCAGATGACCAACCGAGAGGCCTATTCGGAGACCGGGCCGCGGGGCTGTTGAACCCCAGAAGCTACACAAGGTAGGCAAGCAGACTCCAGCAGCTGTTCTTGAGGAAGAGGAGCAATGAGAGGAGAAGCCAGCGTAAGACCTTCAAGCCTCGACACGGGAGACAGACAGCATCTCCGCGCAGCATCACACGGGAGACAGACAGCATCTCCGCGCAGCATCACACGGGAGACAGACAGCATCTCCGCGCAGCATCACACGGGAGACAGACAGCATCTCCGCGCAGCATCACACGGGAGACAGACAGCATCTCCGCGCAGCATCACACGGGAGACAGACAGCATCTCCGCGCAGCATCACACGGGAGACAGACAGCATCTCCGCTCAGCATCACACGGGAGACAGACAGCATCGCCGCGCAGCATCACACGGGAGACAGACAGCATCTCCGCTCAGCATCACACGGGAGACAGACAGCATCTCCGCGCAGCATCACACGGGAGACAGACAGCATCTCCGCGCAGCATCACCCTGCAGGAGAGTGCAGTCGTAAGCCTTTGTTGTGAGAGGAAACAAATTAGGGATCGAAGAGACTCCAGCTCCTGGTGAGGAGAAGCTCGGGAACTGATCCCTTCTGACGAGGAATCCTCTCCCATCCTCTCACCCCCCTCCCCCCCTCCAACCCTCCCCCCCACACACACACACACGGGAAGCGTTCGTGGTTCGTAGTTCACGGACCCGGGTTCAATTCTCGGCCGAGACAGGAAACAAATGGGCAGATTTTCTTTCA
>NW_025568966.1:0-11884 GCF_020424385.1 Procambarus clarkii
GGGATGCAGAGGCTCAAGTGAGAGATGCAGAGGCACAAGAGAATGATGTAGAGGCTTAAGAGAGGGATGCTGAGGCTCAAGAGAATGATGCAGGGGCTCAAGAGAGTGATGCAGAGGATTAGGAGAGGGATGCAGAGGATCAGGAGAGTGATGCAGAGGCTTAAGCGAGGAATGCAGAGGCTGAAGAAAATGATGCAGAGGCTTAAGAGAGGGATGCAGAGGCTGAAGAGAATGATGCAGAGGCTTAAGAGAGGGATGGAGAGGCTCAAGAGAGTGATGCAGAGGCTCAACAGAGTGATTCGGATGCTTACGACAGTGATGCAGAGGCTCATGGGAGGGATGCAGAGGCTTAAGAAAGGGATGCAGAGGCTCTAGAGAGGGATGCAGAGGCTCAAGTGAGGGAAGCAGAGGCACATGAGAGGGATGCAGGAGTTCAAGAGAGTGATGCAGAGGCTCAAGAGAAGGATGCAGAGGCTCAAGTGAATCATGAAGAGGCAAAAGAGAGGGATGCAGAGGCTCTTGGGAGTGATGCAGAGGCTCAAGAGAGGGATGCAGAGGCTCAAGAGAGTGATTAGGAGGCTTACGAGAATGATGCAGAGGCTTAAGAGAGGGATGCAGAGGCTCAAGAGAGGGATGCAGAGGCTTAAGAGAGGGATGCAGAGGCTCAAGAGAGGGATGCAGAGCCTTAAAAGAGTGATGCAGAGGCTGAAGAGAGTGTTGCAGAGGCTTAAGAGAGGGGATGCAGAGGCTCAAGAGAGTGATGCAAGTGCTCAAGAGAGTGATGCAGAGGCTGAAGAGAGAGATGCAGAGGCTGAAGAGAGTGTTGCAGAGGCTTAAGAGAGTGATGCAGAGGCTCAAGAGAGTGATGCAAATGCTCAAGAGAGTGATGCAAAGGCTGAAGAGAGTGTTGCAGAGGCTTAAAAGAGGGATGCAAAGGCTCAAGCGAGTGATGCAAAGGCTCAAGATAGTGATGCAGAGGCTTAAGAGAGGGATGCAGAGGCTCAAGAGAGGGATGCAGAGGCTTACGAGAGTGATGCAGAGGCTGAAGAGAGTGTTGCAGAGGCTTCAGATAGGGATGCAGAGGCTCAATAGAGGGATGCAGGGGCCCATGAGAGTGATGCAAGTGCTCAAGAGAGTGATGCAGAGGCTGAAGAGAGAGATGCAGAGGCTGAAGAGAGTGTTGCAGAGGCTCAAGAAAGGGATGCTGAGGCTTAAGAGAGGGATGCAGAGGCTAAAAAGAGGGATGCAGCGGCTTAAGAGAGTGATGCAGAGGCTGAAGAGAGTGTTGCAGAGGCTTAAGAGAGTGATGCAAAGGCTCAAGAGCGTGATGCAGAGGCTCAAGAGAGTGTTGCAGAGGCTTAAGAGAGGGATGCAGAGGCTCAAGAGAGTGATGCAAAGGCTCAAGAGAGTGATCTAGAGGCTTAAGAGAGGGATGCAGAGGCTCAAGAGAGGGATGCAGAGGCTTAAGAGAGTGATGCAGAGTCTGAAGAGAGTGTTGCAGAGGCTTAAGAGAGTGATGCAGAGGCTCAAGAGAGTGATGCAAAGGCTCAAGAGAGTGATGCAGAAGCTCAAGAGAGGGATGCAGAGGCTTAAGAGAGTGATGCAGAGGCTGAAGAGAGTGTTGCAGAGGCTTAAGAGAGGGATGCAGAGGCTCAATAGAGGGATGCAGGGGCTCATGAGAGTGATTAAGAGGTTTACGAGAGTGATGCACAGGCTTAAGACAGTGATGCAAAGGCTCATGAGAGGGACGCAGAGGCTCATGTGAGGGATCCAGGAGTTCAAGAGAGTGATGCAGAGGCTAAAGAAAGGGATGCAGAGGCTTAAGAAAGTGATGCAGAGGCTCAAAAAAGGGATGCAGAGGCTGAAGAGAGTGTTGCAGAGGCTTAAGAGAGTGATGCAAAGGCTCAAGAGCGTGATGCAGAGCCTCAAGAGAGTGTTGCAGAGGCTTAAGAGAGGGATGCAGAGGCTCAAGAGAGTGATGCAAAGGCTCAAGAGAGTGATCTAGAGGCTTAAGAGAGGGATGCAGAGGCTCAAGAGAATGATGCAGAGGCTCAAGAGAGTGATGCAGAAAATCAAGAGAGGGATGCAGAGGTTTAAGAGAGTGATGCAGAGCTTCAAGAGAGTGATGCAGAGGCTTACGAGTGTGATGCAGAGGCTTAAGAGAGTGATGCATAGGCTTAAAAGAGGGATGCAGAGGCTCAACCGAGGGATGCCGAGGCTCAAGAGAGGGATGCAGAGGCTCAAGTGAGGGATGCCGAGGCACAAGATAGGGATGCAGAGGCTCATGAGAAGGATGCAGGAGTTCAAGAGAGTGATGCAAAGGCTCAAGAAAGGTATGTTGAATCTTAAGAAAGTGATGCAGAGGCTCAAAAAGGGATGCATAGGCTTAAGAAAGTGATGCAGAGGCTCAAAAAAGGGACGCAGAGGCTTAAGAGAGTGATGCAGAGGCTCAAGAGAGTGATGCAGAGGCTGAAGAGAGTGTTGCAGATGCTTAAGAGAGGGATGCAGAGGCTCATGAGAGTGATGCAAACCCTCAAGAGAGTGATGCAGAGGCTGAAGAGAGTAATGCAGAGGCTTAAGAGAGGGATGCAGAGGCTCAAGAGAGTGATGCAAAGGCTCATGAGAGTGATGGAGAGGCTCAAAAGAGTGATGCAGAGGATCAAGAGGGTGATGCAGAGGCTGATGAAAGTGTTGCAGAGGCTTAAGAGAGAGATGCAGAGGCTCAAGAGAGTGATGCAAAGGCTCAAGAGAGTGATGCAGAGGCTGAAGAGAGTGTTGCAGAGGCTTAAGAGAGGGATGCAGAGGCTCAGGAGAGGGATGCAGAGGCTTAAGAGAGTGATGCAGAGGCTGAAGAGAGTGTTGCAGAGGCTTAAGAGAGGGATGCAGAGGCTCAAGAGAGTGATGCAAAGGCTCATGAGAGTGATGCAGAGGTTCAAGAGAGTGATGCAGAGGATCAAGAGAGTGATGCAGAGGCTGAAGGTAGATATGCAGAGGCTAAAGAGAGTGATGCAGAGGCTGAAGAGAGTGCAGATGCAGAGTGATGCAGAGGCTGTTGCAGAGGCTTAAGAGAGTGATGCAGAGGCTCAAGAGAGTGATGCAAAGGCTCAAGAGAGTGATGCAGAGGCTTAAGAGAGGGATGTAGAGGCTCACGAGAGGGATGCAGAGGCTTAAGAGAGTGATGCAAAGGCTCAAGAGAGTGATGCAGAGGCTTAAGAGAGGGATGTAGAGGCTCAAGAGAGGGATGCAGAGGCTTAAGAGAGTGATGCAGAGGCTGAAGAGAGTGTTGCAGAGGCTTCAGATAGGGATGCAGAGGCTCAATAGAGGGATGCAGGGGCTCATAAGAGTGATAGAGAGGCTCATGAGAGTGATTAAGAGGTTTACGAGAGTGATGCAGAGGCTTAAGAGAGTGATGCAGAGGCTTACGAGAGTGATGCAAAGGCTCAAGAGAGGGATGCAGAGGCTCATGAAAGGGATGCAGGAGCTCAAGAGAGGGATGCAGAGGCTCAAGAGAGGGATGCAGGGGCTAAAAAGAGGGATGCAGAGGCTCAAGTGAGAGATGCAGAGGCACCAGAGAGGGATTCAGAGGCTTAAGAGAGTGATGCAGAGGTTCAAGTGAGTGATGCAGAGGCACCAGAGAAAAAGGTAGAGGCTTAAGAGAGGGAAGCAGAGGCTCAAGAGAATGATGCAGTGGCTCAAGAGAGTGATGCAGAGGATTAGGAGAGGGATGCAGAGGATCAAGAGAGTGATGCAGAGGCTTAAGAGAGGAATGCAGAGGCTGAAGAAAATGATGCAGAGGCTTAAGAGAGGGATGCAGAGGCTGAAGACAATGATGCAGAGGCTTAAGAGAGGGATGGAGAGGCTCAAGAGAGTGATGCAGAGGCTCAACAGAGTGATTCAGATGCTTACGAGAGTGATGCAGAGGCTCATGGGAGGGATGCAGAGGCTTAAGAAAGGGATGCAGAGGCTCAAGAGAGGGATGCAGAGGCTCAAGTGAGGGAAGCAGAGGCACATGAGAGGGATGCAGAGGCTCCTGAGAGTGACGCAGAGGCTCAGGAGTGGGATGCAGAGGCTTAAGAGAGTGATGCAAAGGCTAAAGTGAGGGATGCAGAGGCTCATGAGAGGGATGCAGGAGTTCAAGAGAGTGATGCAGAGGCTCAAGAGAGGGATGCAGAGGCTCAAGAGAGTGATTAGGAGGCTTACGAGAATGATGGAGAGGCTTAAGAGAGGGATGCAGAGGCTCAAGAGAGGGATGCAGAGGCTTAAGAGAGGGATGCAGAGGCTCAAGAGAGGGATGCAGAGCCTTAAAAGAGTGATGCAGAGGCTGAAGAGAGTGTTGCAGAGGCTTAAAAGATTGGATGCAGAGGCTCAAGAGAGTGATGCAAGTGCTCAAGAGAGTGATGCAGAGGCTGAAGAGAGAGATGCAGAGGCTGAAGAGAGTGTTGCAGAGGCTCAAGAGAGGGATGCAGAGGCTTAAGAGAGGGATGCAGAGGCTAAAAAGAGGGATGCAGCGGGTTACGAGAGTGATGCAGAGGCTGAAGATAGTGTTGCAGAGGCCTAAGAGAGGGATGCAGAGGCTCAAGAGAGTGATGCAAAGGCTCAAGAGAGTGATGCAGAGGATCAAGAGGGTGATGCAGAGGCTGATGAGAGTGTTGCAGAGGCTTAAGAGAGGGATGCAGAGGCACAAGAGAGTGATGCAAAGGCTCAAGAGAGTGATGCAGAGGCTGAAGAGAGTGTTGCAGAGGCTTAAGAGAGGGATGCAGAGGCTCAAAAGAGGGATGCAGAGGCTTAAGAGTGTGATGTAGAGGCTGAAGAGAGTGTTGCAGAGGCTTAAGAGAGGGATGCAGAGCCTCAAGAGAGTGAGGCAAAGGCTCAAGAGAGTGATGCAGAGGTTCAAAAGAGTGATGCAGAGGATCAAGAGAGTGATGCAGGGGTTCAAGAGAATGATGTAGAGGCTTTAGAGAAGGATGTAGAAAATGAAGAGAATGATGCAGAGGCTCAAGAGAGTGATGCAGAGGATCAAGAGAGGGATGCAGAGGTTTAAGAGAGTGATGCAGAGGCTCAAGAGAGTGATGCAGAGGATCAAGAGAGGGATGAAGAGGCTCAAGAGAGTGATTCAGAGGCTTACGAGAGTGATGCAGAGGCTTAAGAGAGTGATGCATCCCTCTCATGAGCCTCTGCATCCCTCTCTCGTGCCTCTGCATCCCTCACGTGAGCTTCTGCATCCCTCTCATGAGCCTTTGCATCCCTCGCATGAGCCTCTGCATCCCTCTCTTAAGCCTCTGCATCACTCTCTTAAGCCTCTGCATCACTCTCGTAAGCCTCTGAATCACTCTCTTCAGCCTCTTCAACCCTCTCTTGAACTCCTGCATCCCTCTCTTAAGCCTCTACAACACTCTCTTCAGCCTCTGCATCACTCTCTTAAGCCTCTGCATCCCTCTCCTGAGCCTCTGCAACCCTCTTTTAAGCCTCTGCAACACTCTCTTCAGCCTCTGCATCACTCTCTTGAGCCTTTGCATCACTCTCTTGAGCCTCTGCATCCCTCTCTTTAGACTCTGCAACACTCTCATCAGCCTCTGCATCACCCTCTTGATCCTCTGCATCCCTCTCTTAAGCCTCTGTATCACTCTCTTGAGCCTCTGCATCACTCTCTTAAACCTGTGCATCCCTCTCTTGATCCTCTGCATCACTCTCTTGAGCCTCTGCATCTTTCTCTTGAGCCTCTGCATCCCTCTCTTGAGCCTCGGCATCCCTCGTTTGAGCCTCTGCATCCCTCTCTTAAGCCTCTGCATCACTCTCTTAAGCCTCTGCAACACCCTCTTCAGCATCTGCATCACTCTCTTGAGCCTTTGCATCACTCTCTTGAGCCTCTGCATCCCTCTCTTAAGCCTCTGCAACACTCTCTTCAGCCTCTGCATCACTCTCTTAAGCCTCTGCATCCCTTTCCTGAGCCTCTGCATCCCTCTCGTAAGCCTCTGCAACACTCTCATCAGCCTCTGCATCACCCTCTTGATCCTCTGCATCACTCTCTTGAGCCTCTGCATCACTCTCTTGAGCCTTTGCATCACTCTCTTGAGCCTCTGATCACTCTCTTGAGCCTCTGCATCATTCTCTTGAGCCTCTGCATCCCTTTCTTGTGCCTCTGCATCACCCTCTTGATCCTCTGCATCACTCTCTTGAGCCTCTGCATCACTCTCTTGAGCCTTTGCATCACTCTCTTGAGCCTCTGCATCACTCTCTTAAGCCTCTGCAATACTCTCTTCAGCCTCTGCATAACTCTCTTGAGCCTTTGCATCACTCTCTTGAGCCTCTGCATCCCTCTCTTAAGCCTCTGCAACACTCTCATCAGCCTCTCATCACCCTCTTGATCCTCTGCATCACTCTCTTGAGCCTCTGCATCACTCTCTTGAGCTTTTGCATCACTCTCTTGAGCCTCTGCATCCCTCTCTTAAGCCTCTCCAACACTCTTTTCAGCCTCTGCATCACTCTCTTGAGCCTTTGCATCACTCTCTTGAGCCTCTGCATCACTCTCTTAAGCCTCTGCATCCCTCTCTTGAGCCTCTGCATCCCTCTCTTAAGCCTCTGCATCACTCTCTTGAGCCTTTGCATCACTCTCTTGAGCCTCTGCATCCCTCTCTTAAGCCTCTGCAACACTCTCTTCAGCCTCTGCATCACTCTCTTGAGCCTTTGCATCACTCTCTTGAGCCTCTGCTTCACTCTCTTAAGCCTCTGCAACACTCTCTTCAGCCTCTGCATCACTCTCTTAAGCCTCTGCATCCCTCTCTTGAGCCTCTGCATCCCTCTATTTAGCCTCTAGATCACTCTCTTGAGCCTTTGCATCACTCTCTTGAGCCTCTGCATCCCTCTCTTAAGCCTCTGCAACACTCTCTTGAGCCTTTGCATCACGCTCTTGAGCCTTTGCATCACTCTCTTAAGCCTTTGCAACACTTTCTTCAGCCTCTGCATCACTCTCTTAATCCTCTGCATCCCTTTTTTGAGCCTCTGCATCCCTTTCTTAAGCCTCTGCATCCCTTTCTTAAGCCTCTGCATCCCTTTCTTTAGCCTCTGCATCCCTCTCTTGAGCCTCTGCATCACTCTCAAGTCCCTCTGCATCCCTCTCGTGTGCATCTGCATCCCTCACTTGAGCGTCTGCATCCCTCTTATGAGCCCCTGCATCCCTCTCTTGAGCCTCTGCGTCATTCTCAAGTGCCTCTGCATCCGTCTCTTGGGCCTCTGCATCCCTCGCTTTACCGTCTGCATCCCTCTCTTGAGCTCCTGCATCCCTTTCTTGAGCCTCTGCATCACTCTCTTCAGCCTCTGCATCACTCTCTTAAGACTCTGAATCACTCTCTTGAGGCCTCTGCATAACTCTCTCGAGCCTCTGCATCACTCGTTTGAGCCCCTGCGTCAATCTCTTAAACCTCATCATCCCTCCCTTGATCCTCTGCATCACTCTATTGAGCCTCTGCATCATTCTCTTGAGCCTCTACATCCTTCTCATAAACCTCTACATCATTCTCTTGAGACCCTGGATCACTCTCTTGAGCCTCTGCATCACTCTCTTCAGTATCAGCATCACTCTCTTGATCCTCTGCATCACTCTCTTCAGCCTCTGCATCATTCTCTTGAGACTCTGCATCCCTCTCTTAGGCCTCTACATCATTCTCTTGAGCCTCTGCATCCCTCTCCTGAGCTGTTGCATCACTCTCTTAAGCCTCTGCATCCCACTCTTGAGCCTCTGCATCCCTCTCTTGAGCCTCTGCATCCCTCTCTTGAGACTGTTCATCCCGCTCTTGAGCCTCTGCATCCCTCTCCTGAGCCTCTGCACCACTCTCTTAAGCCTCTGCATCACTCTCGTAAGCCTCTGCACCTCTCTCTTAAGCCTCTGCATCACTCTCGTAAAGCTCTTAATCACTCTCATGAGCCTCTCTATCACTCTCATGAGCCCCTGCATCCCTCTATTGAGCCTCTGCATCCCTATCTTAAGCCTCTGCAACACTCTCTTTAGCCTCTGCATCACCCTCCTAAGCCTCTGCATCCCTCTCTTGACCCTCTGCATCCCTCTCTTAAGCCTCTGCATCACTCTCTTGAGCCTTTGCATCACTCTCTTGAGCCTCTGCATCCCTCTCTTAAGCCTCTGCAACACTCTCTTCAGCCTCTGCATCACTCTCTTGAGCCTTTGCATCACTCTCTTCAGCCTCTGCATCACTCTCTTAAGCCTCTGCAACGCTCTCTTCAGCCTCTGCATCACTCTCTTAAGCCTCTGCATCCCTTTTTTAGCCTCTGCATCACTTTCCTAAGCCTCTGCATCCCTTTTTTGTGCCTCTGCATCATTCTCTTGAGCCTCTACATCCTTCTCTTAAGCCTCTACATCATTCTCCTGAACCCCTGCATCACTCTCTTGAGCCTCTGCATCACTCTCTTTAGCCTCTGCATATCTCTCTTTAGCCTCTGCATCACTCTCTTGATCCTCTGCATCACTCTCTTGAACCTCTGCATCACTCTCTTGATCCTATGCATCACTCTCTTGAACATCTGCATCACTCTCTTGAGCCTTTGCATCACTCTCTTGAGCCTCTGCATCCCTCTCTTAAGCCTCAGAAAGTAAAAAGAGGGAATCAAAACAGAGCCACACACAGAAACTATTTGGATTGAATTAAACGAAAAAGCTAATAATATTATAATAGGAGTAATATATAGGCCACCAAATTTAGACAGAATGGAAGCAAAGCATCTATGGGATGAAATATCTAGAGCATCTAGATCTAACAGTATTTATGTCATGGGTGACTTTAATTTTAGCGGAATAAACTGGTTGAACAAAACAGGGAATAGTGAAGCAGAAGATTTTCTTGAATTAATTGACGATTGCTTTCTTACGCAACACATTAAGGAACCAACACGGGAAAATAATATTTTAGATTTAGTGTTAACTAACAGGGAAACGCAAATTAATGACATCGAAATAGGGAGTGAGCTAGGGAGCAGTGATCACAAAGAAATCAGATTTAGCATAGAATGGAATAGACCAGTAGGAGAAAATTCTGTTAAAGTGCCAGATTTTCGAAAAGCTGATTTTAATAGCCTAAGAAATTTTTTGGGTCAAATTGATTGGAAAGGCTTGGGTATGGGGTGTGGGCCGGTCTTGGAGCGAGACATGAACCCAGCGATAGGTGACTTAAATGGGGATTTCGATGTGGATTCAATATATAACTTATTTAAGAATATTCTAAACAAAGCACAGGAACGTAGTATACCATACAAATTGAATAGATCGTATACTAATGACCCAAAGTGGATAACAAAGAATTTGAAGAACCTTATAGGTAAAAAGAGAGCTTGGTACAAAAGGATTAAAAATGGGGAGGTCACTTTAGAACAGGAATTCGTACAACTGGTTAGAATTGTTAAAAAAGAGATAAGGAAAGCAAAAAGAAACTATGAAGTTCGCATAGCAGGGCAAGCAAAGACAAATCCTAAAGGGTTTTTTCAGTTATATCGTACTAAGACTAGGGAAAGGATAGGTCCATTAAAAACTGAGACAGGTCAAATAACAGATAGTGATGAAGAGATGAGTAGTATTTTTAATAAATATTTTGTATCTGTATTTACTAAAGAGGAACTTAACAATATGCCTTCAGCCGAACAAGTCTATGTGGGTGGGGACGAGGACAGGTTGACGAGTTTAGCAGTTACCAGGGAGGATGTTCTTAAACAAATAGTAAAACTCAAACCAAACAAATCCCCAGGGCCGGATGAAGTGTTTGCTAGGGTGCTTAAAGAATGCAAAGAGGAGCTTTGTGACCCACTGTCAACCATATTTAATAAATCAATAGAGTCAGGCAGAGTGCCAGAGTTTTGGAAAGTTGCTAATGTGATACCAGTTTTTAAGAAAGGAGATAGATCACTTGCGTCTAACTATCGACCAATTAGCCTAACGTCTATTGTGGGAAAGTTACTCGAATCTATAATAGCAAATAAAATTCGTCTTCATCTTGAAAAACATAAATTAATAATTGAGTCGCAACATGGTTTTATAAATGGCCGTTCATGTTTAACAAATTTGTTATCTTTTTATTCTAGCATTGTTGAGGCAGTTGATAGTGGTAAGGATTGCGATGTTGTATACCTTGACTTTAGCAAAGCTTTTGATACGGTGCCACATGAAAGACTGATTAAAAAAATAGAGTCTCATGGTATTGGGGGTGCTATATTAAGCTGGATTAGGGCATGGCTATACCAAAGGAAACAGAGAGTTAGTATAAATGGAATCAAGTCAGAGTGGGAAAAAGTTGTAAGTGGAGTGCCTCAAGGCTCTGTCCTGGGACCTCTGTTGTTTATAATATATATAAATGATTTAGATTCAGGTTTGAGTAGCAACATTTGCAAATTTGCCGATGATACGAAAATCGGTAGGGAAATTAATTCGGAGGAGGACTCACTATCACTTCAAGTTGATCTAGATAGGGTCTTGAAATGGTCAAAGGATTGGCAGATGCAGTTTAATGCTGATAAATGTAAAGTTCTGAGGTTAGGTAATGATGATAGAGTTACAAGATACGAGCTAGATGGTGTTGTGATTGCGAAGTCGGATTGCGAAAGGGATCTGGGAGTTATGATTAGTAAGAATTTAAAACAAAAGGATCAATGCATAAATGTTCGTAATAAGGCAAATCGGACACTTGGATTTATTAATCGCAGCGTTAGTAACAAGACACCTGGTGTGGTTCTCAAGCTATATCTTGCTCTAGTTAGGCCCCATTTAGATTATGCAGTTCAGTTTTGGTCGCCATATTATAGAATGGATATAAATTCACTTGAACGTGTCCAGCGTAGGATGACTAAGTTAATTCCCCAAATTAGAAATCTTTCATATGAAGAAAGATTAACAAAGCTTAAGTTGCATTCACTGGAAAGGCGAAGAGTTAGGGGTGACATGATAGAGGTTTACAAGTGGATGAATGGACATAACCGGGGGGATATTAATAGGGTATTAAAAGTATCAACACAGGACAGAACACGAAACAATGGATATAAATTGGATAAGTTTAGATTTAGGAAAGACTTGGGTAAATACTGGTTCAGTAACAGGGTTGTTGATTTGTGGAACCAATTGCCGCGTAACATTGTGGAGGTGGGGTCCCTCGATTGTTTCAAGCACGGGTTGGACAAGTATATGAGTGGGATTGGGTGGTTATAGAATAGGAGCTGCCTCGTATGGGCCAATAGGCCTTCTGCAGTTACCTTTGTTCTTATGTTCTTATGTTCTTATGCAACACTCTCTTCAGCCTCTGCATCACTCTCTTAAGCCTCTGCATCCCTCTCCTGAGCCTCTGCATCCCTCTCTTAATCCTCTGCAACACTCTCTTCAGCCTCTGCATTACTCTCTTGAGCCTCTGCATCACTCTCTTAAGCCTCTGCAACACTCTCTTCAGCCTCTGCATCACTCTCTTAAGCCTCTGCATCCCTCTCTTGAGCCTCTGCATCCCTCTCTTAAGCCTCTAGATCACTCTCTTGAGCCTTTGCATCACTCTCTTGAGCCTCTGCATCCTTCTCTTAAGCCTCTGCAACACTCTCCTGAGCCTCTGCATCACGCTCTTGAGCCTTTGCATCACTCTCTTAAGCCTCTGCAACACTCTTTTCAGCCTCTGCATCACTCTCTTAAGCTTCTGCATCCCCTTTTTTGAGCCTCTGCATCACTTTCTAAAGCCTCTGCATCCCTTTCTTTAGCCTCTGCATCACTCTCTTGAACTCCTGGATCCCTCACATGAGCCTCTGCATCCCTTTCTTGTGCCTCTGCATCCCTCTCTTGAGCCTCGGCATCCCTCGCTTGAGCCTCTGCATCCCTTTCTTAAGCCTCTGCATCACTCTCTTAAGCCTCTGCAAC
>NW_025568967.1:0-16480 GCF_020424385.1 Procambarus clarkii
GGAGGCAAATTGCTTACTGGACCGGTGCTTTTCCAACAAAAAACTGTGTCAACCAACAAACAAACTAACAATTCAATAGTGGCGTGACTAGGCTTGGAACAGTCACCCCTACATTTCAGAGCAATATCTGAAGATAATGAGTCTGATCCACCTGTACATTGTCTGTGGGATTTAGACACTTTAGGTATTGTCCCTGAACAACCAAGCCCTGATGATACGTGGACTTACCAGCAATATCTGGACACAGTTGTCTATAAAGAAAAACAATACTGGGTGAGACTACCATGGAAGTTGAATCATCCACAACTTCCAGTTAATTATTTCATGGCAGCCTCACAATTACAGTCTCAATTAATACGGCTGAAGAAACAGCCAGATAAATTGAACATGAATCATCAATTAATTCAACAACAACTCAACAGTAAATTTATCAAAGTTGTTGATAATGATGGCCGAAAAACAGGTCACTATTTACCCCATCACGCTGTGGTGAAAGATTCATTGACAACGCCAATACGTATTGTCTTCAACTGTAGTGCCAAAGTGAAGGCAAACAGCGTGTCCTTGAATGAATGTCTCCAAACAGGACCTAGCCTAAAACAAAGGCTACATGACGTATTGTTACGATTACGCACTGGTATTTTCGCTTATACTGCTGATATCAGTAAAGCTTTCCTTAGAGTAGGCTTGCAAGAAGAGGATCGTAATTACACCAAATTTCTCTGGATTAAGGACCCACTGGATCCTGGCAGTGACGTCATAACCTACCGGTTTGCCTCTGTGCTATACGGAGCGACTTCTCCGCCGTTTCTACTTCAAGCCACATTAGATACCCATTTGAGTCTATCAGGGACCGAACAGTGCTTATGTATAACATCCGTAAGATAGGTACCCCAACACCTTTACCAGAAAAAGCCAGTGCTTTTAGAGGATGCAGACGGGCTTTACATAAGGTGCTGATATGATTTATTTCAGCATTTTTACTCTCACATGTGTATCCAACATACATGCCCAGATACTTGTACTTCTGAACACGGCTCAGTTCCACACCATTTAGAGTAAGTGTTATATTTCTTCGTTTCCTATACTCATATTTGGTTTTATCTGCATTTATAACTAAGCCTAACTTGTGACAGGTTGTACCAAGTATGTTAAGAGCAGTTTGAATTTTGTTCCCGGAAGTGCCTTGTATAAGAATGTCATCAGCATATATGATCGTCGTGACCCCTGGAGGATACATCTCTGATGCTAATCTGTTCATTAATACATTGAATAAGGTGGAACTTAATACTCCCCCTTGTGGGGTACCTAACTGAAACCTCCGTTCCTCAGACATGTATCCCTGATAATACACCTGACCTTTTCTGCCTTGTAGATAATCCCTTATCCAGTGTAGCAATCTCCCTGTTATTCCCAGATTGGCTAATTCGTATAAGATTACTTCCCCATTGGCTTTATCAAATGCTCCTTGTAGATCAACAAAAACTCTACAATTGTCATCCATATTAGACAAACACTTTAAGAGACAATCCGCAGTACTTTTGCCTTTGATAAAACCAAAGAGATTACTGGACATGTTATCACCTACAAGGTAGAGTAGCCTATTTAACAAAATCCTTTCCATCATTTTACAAAAGTAGGATATTAAGGAGACACGTCTGTAGCCACCGTTTGACTTAGGGATAGGAATGATGACTGCCTCTTTCCATTTACTGCTGTAAACCCTCTCGACAGGGAAATATGTCTGCTCCCTGGAAAGTACAGAAAATAGACGTCGAAATTGTACCCCTCAATGTGAAAAAGATTCATCATGAACCGGGACAATTACGGTGTATGTATGGAAGCATGATATCCCCGTTACCAAGAGGCAACAGTTTACATGTATATTGCGACGGGTCGGTGGCGGAGGATGGCAGGGCAGGGTGTGGTGTCCTAATAAGGGAATATACGGAGTTTGGGATCTACGCAGCACCCGTTTTGTCTTACACAGGCCAAGGCAGAATTCAAAAAATAGAGCTGATACAGAACGAGGCTATGAGGATTATTCTTGGATGTCAAAGAAATGCAATGATTGAAATAATGAGAATGGAATTAAATTTACAGAGTGTGTGTGATAGAGTCCGTGACATTAACACTCCATTTGAAGAAGTCAGATAGCCCTTATAAAGCAGAGATTAGTGACAACTTGTATGTCGATAATTTCCAGGGAACTACTAATGACAAATCCAAATTGGTAGAAATCTACCATGAGGCTAACCGTGAGTTATTAGGAGCCAATATGCCACTACAATCATGGGCCTCAAACAACAAATCATTAAACCAGATAATCGAGAAAGAATTTCCGGGTTATCAGGTGCCTAATCAATTAAAAGTTCTGGGTGTGGAATGGAACACAAGTACTGACGAGATGAATGTCAAGTCGGTACAAACCAATAATTCATCCCTTTCCATGATAAAATTACTCTCTTATGTCAGTCAACCATTTGACCCTTTGGGTTTACTTAGCCCTATTTTAATAAGGGGCAAACTCCTCATGCAGAAATGCTGGCAGAAACATATGGGATGGGATGATCCGTTGCCAATTGAGTTGCAAGATAAATGGCAGATACTCACAACGGATTTCAATCAATCAGGTGTTTTGAAATTTCCTCCTAATGGTTCAGGACAAAACTTGCCCACAAATTTGCACGTCTTTTGGGATGCCTCTGGCAAAGCGTATGGTGCTGCAGCCTACTTAGTCAATAATGTACAATCATTTTTACTCACATCTAAAGCAAGAGTTGCTCCAATCAAGAAGAGATCTTTACCTCAAATGGAGTTAACTGCATTGCTGGTGGGAGTACGATTGGCTCATTGCTTGACCAAGGCACTCAATAATATTCACTTTGGTGAAATCGTAGTGTGATCAGACAAGTTAATTCACCACATTAGAAATCATTCATATGAAGAAAGATTAACAAAGCTTAAATTGCATTCACTGAAAAGGCAAAGAGTTAGGGGTGACACGATAGAGGTTTACAAGTGGATGAATGGACATAATATTGAAACATAAGAACATACGAACAAGGGTGGCTGCAGGGGGCCTGTTGGCCCATGCGGGGCGGCTCTTGTCTGTGTCCACCCAGTCCTGTGCGTGTCCAGCCCGCGCGTGGGGCAGTCGGAGGGGGGGGGGGGCCAACCTCCACCGCGTTGTGCGGTGATCGTTCCACAAATGGGATATTAATAGGGTATTAAAAGTATCAACACAAGAAAGAACAGGAAGCAATGGATATAAATTGGATAAGTTTAGATTTAGGAAGGACTAGGGTAAATACGGGTTCGGTAACAGGGTTGTTGATTTGTAAAACCAATTACCGAATAACGTGGTGGAGGTGGGGGGTCCCTCGATTGTTTCAAGCGTGGGTTGGACATGTAAATTAGTGGGATTGGGTGGTTATAAATAGGAGCTGCCTCGTATGGGCCAATAGGCCTTCTGCAGTTACCTATGTTCTTATGTTCTTAATGAGACAGTCTTACAATGGGTAAGAAATAACAACAATAAAACTCCCTACGTTAGTAATCGCGTTAGGGAAATTCATGAATTATCTGCTGGATATAAATTCAGACATGTCCCCACTAAGGACAATCCTGCAGATTACTTATCACGAGGGTTAACATTAAAACAGCTAATCAAGTCTTCGATGTGGTTTAATGGACCTTCATGGCTTGTTAGTGGTCAGTGGCTCAAACAGAAACCACAAGTCATAGTGACCAATATCACTACTCCCATGAAAGACCCAGAACCTCATCGAATCTCAGCTATCAATCCTCACAATTATTCTAACTTGAGTAAGTTATTAAGAGTGACAGCACATGTGTTTAACTTTCTTGCTAAGATAGGAATCAGGCATAAGTTTCCCAATCCTATCCTCTACTGGATCAAACGTGCACAACAAGAGACATATGGAAGTGAATATGAAAATCTTCCAGATAAATTAACCAAGTCTCTAGGTATCTGATATGATACCAACACTCATAATATATTAAGGTGTGGAGGGCGTCTGCTTCATGCAGAAATTGATTTGGATACAAAGAATACAATCCTTCTATCACGTCACCACATTATTACAAAACTTTTTGTTTTACATCACCATCAATATGGTACTTTACATGGTGGAGTGTTAGACACTCTCACCGACTTGAGACAGAAATATTGGCTTTCCCAAGGTCGTCAAACTGTCAAATCAGTCATTAAGTTCTGTGTAATCTGCAAAAGATACGACGCTCGAGTGTGTCCTTACCCAGGACCTCCACCACTCCCTAAGGAGAGAGTAGTCCATCTTCGTCCCTTTGAGACCACTGGTGTCGATTACACAGGAGCCTTGCTTCTCACTGGCACTCCAGATAAGATGTGTCACAACGGAAAGGTTGATGGTATTCTTGAGAGATATAAGAATTTTGCACCAAGACTGTAATATTTTGTTGAATTATCTGCATGTCTCTTGCAAATTGTCTATACAGTATACCTAGGTCATAAAAGTATTTGTGTGTACGTCTGATACCATACTACTTGTGAAGGAGGAAATGTATATGTTTATCTCTCAGAATGTTTGGTAATATGTTTATTTGTGATGTGTGTCTATGTATGTATTAACACGTTGTACTGAATGGGGTGAGAATAGCTTGAGCTACCTCATCCCTTTGTGAGTATTTTACCTCAATAAACTTATTTCAATTTCAACTTCCAGATAAGATACCAGTGAAAGCTTATATTTGCCTCTTCACGTGTGCAACCACACGAGGCGTACATCTAGATGTGACTTCTGACATGAGTGCCGAAGCCTTCATCCAAGCTTTTCGTAGATTTGCAGCTCGCAGATCCTGTCCCAAACTAATGATATCTGATAATGGTTTAAATTTTGTGGCAGGAGAAGCCTGCCTACGAGAGATATGGAATCATCCAGAAGTGCAGTCTGTCATGTAGAGACGACAAAGCCACTGGAAATTTATTGCTTCCAGAGCCCCTTGGCAAGGTGGGTTCTACGAACGTATGATAGGGACTGTCAAGAAATGTGGAAGACCTTACATCGACAGAAAATTAGTTTCTCTGAACTCCAAACACTCGTCGTAGAAATTGAGGCGCGAGTCAACAATCACCCCTTAACTTACCTATCAGATGACTTCTCACAGAGAGAGCCCCTGAGTCCCTCACATTTGATACATGGAGGCCTGCTGAGCCCTCTGATACCTTTGGCAGAAGAGGATCCTGTTGACCCTTCCCATGTAACCAGGAGTGACTTAGTAGAAAGTTACCAACATCTCTCGAGAGTAATTGAAAGGTGGAATGAGGTGTGGACTGGAGAGTACCTCACAGCTCTACGAGAGTACCACTATGGAGCTTCGAGCCCCCTATAATAAAGTTCAACTCAAACCAGGAGACCTAGTGTTGATTGACAGTGATGGACCAAGGTCAGAATGGCCTATAGGCAAAATTGTTGCTATCCACCCAGATCACCAAGGCATCCTGAGAGTAGTACGTGTTTTGTGCCGAGGCACAACTACCCTAAAAACATTAGAGAAGTTGGTGCCTCTCGAACTAACAGAACAAAAGTGTTTAACAAAACCAACTTCACCTACAGTTTCCGAGGACAACAATTCTGATTCACCGAGCACCCGCCCACCTAGAGCAGCTGCTCAACAATGCAAACGGAAACTACAAGCCTATTATAGCTCTGACTATGAGCAAATAATTTACCATCCAATTTGGGTAGTCATGATGATACCGTGTTGTGATGTCTGGTAACAAATCAGTTACAAGTCACAATGACCCAGGACATTCACCTCATGGGGGATTCTCAGTTACCTCAAATTGTATGATTTAATCATTAATTTGTTAGTATAGGCTATCAACTATACCATTATTCCATCTAGAGCATCTATGAGTTTACAAACTTTAAGACTTAGTAACATAACCGTTACATGTCATCGTAACACCAGTCATTGAGTACATTGTAGGCTTTAGTAGTTATTAACTTTAGATGATTCACAATTTCATGTTTTACATTTAACATGAGTTCCTTTACAAGACTTAAAGTCTTATCTGTCTTTGACAATTATGGGACATCCGTTATGTGTGTACTAACGTACTAACATACTAACACTAAATTAACTTCGGGATAGGTACATCAGTATTCAACATTGAACTGGACCCGAGTTTTTCCCCCCCGGAGATATGTTGGAAATTTCCAACACTGATACATTACTATTGTATCATAATACATCACTATAGTATACCAAGTACAGTAATTATTAACTCTACTAACTTTAGTGCTAACATAAATTAATATTTCTTTATCTGAGCATATTGCTAACATTCTCACGACATCAGAGGCAGGATTGCGTCAGATAATATCTATCTAAACATATTTATAACCAATATGTTAGAGAATTGAATGTGGTTCTCTAATTTTATCAATATTCCGTGCAATAATTAACTATGGACAATATATATATACGGGTGGGTTGCCTTGTCGTTGCGGCTGCCGCTCCTACGGTGGGTTCGTGTGCGCAACCGGAGGGGCCTCATGGGTTGGGGGGACTCGAGTGTTTGTATTTCTGCCTCTGTCTGTAGTTTGAGATTCTTGTTTTCATGTACTGTTATGCACCTGTGTATGGAATGTAGGGCTGGTTATGTTTGTGTGTTATCTTTATGTGTTTATGTACTAACGGTTGTCTGGATGTGATTATGTTTTATGTTATCTCTTTCTTGTGCTGTATTTTTTGTCACGTTCTGTTTTTTGTCATGTATCCTGTGCCCGTTTAGGGTTTTCTGTTTTCTGCTTTGTCATGTATTTTTCGTTCTTGGTTATTCTTGTGAATGTTTGATATGTTTTCATGTATTATTCCTTTATTCTATTTATCCTGTGTGTTTTCATGTATGATTTCTTCTGATGTTGCCTGTTTTCTTCTTTGTACATTGTGTTTTATTTTTTAAGTGCAAAACGAGTTACTTTGTACTGTTATGCTCCTGTGTATGGGATGTAGGGCTGGTTATGTTTGTGTGTTACCTTTGTTTTTATGTACTTAGTTTTCTAGATGTGATTAGGTTTTATGTTATTTATTTCTTGTACTGTTTCTTTGTCACGTTCTGTATCCTGTGCCCGTTTAGGGTTTTTCTGATTTATGCTTTGTGTCGTGTATATGTCATTCTTGGTTATTCTTGTGTATGTTTGGTATGTTTTCATGTCTTATTCCTTTCTTATGTTTACCCTGTGTGTATTCATGTATGATTTCCTCTGATGTTGCCAGTTTTGTTCTTTGTACATTGTGTTTTTATTTTATAATAAAATAAAAAATAATTCAACCACGACAACACAACATGCACGGCTAACAACTACACCAACTTCACCAAAGTAAACACCTAACTTTCCTTGGCCCAGACTTCATAACAAGCTACACATACAATGGGACTGGGAGACCAGATCTCATCCTCACCAACAGAGCAGCCACCCACCTCCAATACTACATTACCCCCGGACCCCTCACCGGCTCAGATCACATACCCACGTCACTCACAATCTCCAGCAACCCCACACTCATCCCAGCCACTCCACAATATGACTATCAAATTGCAGACTGCGGAAGCCTTCAATCAGCACCTAAATACCGGCACACAACCCTACAACTTCCAAGATAAACTAACCACAGACATAGACTCCCAAATCCTCGCCATCCAAAACAATCATACAAGTGGCTGATGCAACCATACCAAAAACCACCCACAAAACTAGATACTCCTTCTTTCCCTCCATCAGAACCAGGAGGCTACTCACCTGCTACCACAACATTCTCCTGCAACCTTTACAGATATGGCCAGGTAAACAGAGATCTCACTATACATACTCAAAAACCACATACTCAACAGCCTAGACCTCGACCATACCAACCACTGGCAGAAACTCGTACAAAAAGCTGAACTACACAGAAAAACAACTACACAACAATTCTGGATCTTCATAATGAGGATCAGGGGTAACCCCTCCTCTTCTGTCTTTACATACATCACTCATAATAATCAAAACTTCTCTGATCCTTCAGAAGTAGTAGACATTTAAACAACACTGGCAGGACATCTTCAACCCCCACCCCCTCCCCACAGCCAACAGCAATTCACAACATTAACAGAGTAGAAACATGGATTCGACACAACCATCAGGCCATCACACACTACCCTACCATTGACCTCACGACACTCGACGACTTACAAAATGACCTCACAGCTTCAATACTACCTGCAGAAGTTAAACTCATGCTCAAAAACACCCGACGAAAAGCCCCAGGAGCCTCCGGCATTGGTCAAGCTCTCCTCAAATAACTTCCAGACACCCTAATCCTTACCCTCACAGACGTCTACAATGCCTCACTAGCATCAGGATATTTTCCAAGCCCATTCAAAGAAGCCACAGCAATCCTCATCCCAAACCCCCCAAAATCCCCGACAGACCCCAAGAACTACAGACCGATCAGCCAACTAGAGACACTAGGAAAAATATACGAAAAACGTATAAATCACAAACTTAGTCATCACCTAGAACACAAAAACATGGTAACAAACAATTTGGCTTCAGACAACACCGCTCCACACATGATGCACTGAACATAGTAACACACTACCTCTCCATTAACAAGCAAAGGGTCAAGACGGCCCTCATAGCAAAGGACATTGAAAAGGCGTTCGACACAGTATGGCACGATGACCTACGATACAAACTCTGTACACTATTCCAACTACATGACAACATGCAGAAGCAGCTATGCAGCTTACTAACAAATAGAAAGATGCAGATTAAGTTCCTCAGCAAGCTGTCAGGATACTTCAACCTAAATGCTGGAGTCCCCCAGGGCTCGGTTCTCTCACCGACTCTGTACATACTCTACATAAACGACATTCCTGACCCAACATACTGGACATCTATGACCCTTTGCTATGCTGACGACGTAACCCAACTAATCTCAGGATACTCAATACACACCCTCACACGCAGAGCACAGGAAGAAATAGACAAAGTAACCTTCTGGGAACTCGATTGGCGGATTAAAACAAACCCAACAAGTCCAAAATCACATACTTCTACTACAACAAAAGACGAAACCCAGCCCCACTAAAACTCTACTCACAATCACTCACCCAACCCACATTGAGTCTGGATCACGGGAGGGTGGACACGTTGTGCCACGCTCGTCCGATTAAGCTTCATATTTCGGGACATCAGAGGGATACACGGGAAATTCGTTTCTTAGTGATAATACAAGGGGCAACACACTGATAAGAAACTAGAAATTTCATGGATTGTGTCCGATAGTGCAAATTAGTCAAGATCAGTGGTACGACATCAGTGTCAAGACAAGCACGTGACGCCACTGCTTGGTCTGAGTGTACACAACTTGATGTGACAGTAACGACCAAAACAACTAGTGAACAGAATAGTGAAGAAGTGAGTCTAGAACGTGTAGCATTAGAGCTATACCGGTGCTAAGGGGAACAAGAAGCTGATTACTGGTGATATAAGCAATAAGTTGGAGGGATCTACGCCTGCCAGCAGCGTTGACTCCAGCAGGCCTACGAGATCAACAGTACTTCTATCACATGTTTGTGCTGTGGGGAGAGTGGATTGATGATAAGGCCTCTCAATAAGTCAGTAAATCAATCAGTGTACAGACTTAGTGTATAATAATAGTCTTGGATATAAGTAACAAATGTAAACAAACCTCAAGAGACCATATACGGCTCGCGGCTCACGTGGGTTCTCGTTTCGTGGCACCCAAGTGGGAACAAAAGAACACTACTCCCTACACCGGACAACCCCCCACCTTCTCTCCCCCCCCCCCTCCCTCATCGTAGCATCTCCAACAGTACCCTTAAGTCTTCAACAGGGTGCAGGGTTTATATAATGTCAAATAGAACACTAAGGTATTTGATATGATATATAATATCATATCAAATAGACACTAAGACATTTCACGCAATAATACAAGAGAAATTGGTAGACTGCATCCAGTGTTGTCAACTGTTTCATTACCTCCTCTGCTGTCACCTCTATATCTGATAGTCTTTCATCTAGGGTAATCTCTTCTAACAATGGGAGCCACTCAGGCTCGGTTGTGAACACTCCATGGAAACTTGCATTCAGTACCTCACAGATTTCCATGTCGCTTTCTGTATATGCCCCTTCTGTTTTCCTCTGTCTTGTCACTTGGTCATTTACCGACATCTTCCTTCTTATATGGCTATGTAGTAATTTAGGTTGCTTTTTCGCTTTGATTGCAATATCATTCTCATAATTTCTTTCCGACACTCGTCTTATGTTAATGTAATCGTTCCTAGCTTTGTTACATCTAATCCTGTTGTCCTCTGTCCTTTGTCTTCTGTACTTCCTCCACTCCCTTCTGCTTCTCACTTTTGCTTCCTGACACTGTCTACTAAACCATGGGTTATTATATTCCCTCCTGTTTTTTTCCTTTACTGTTGGAATAAATCTCTCTTCAGCCTCCTTGCATTTCCATATGACTTGGTTCATCATATCTTGCACTGTTTTTCCTCTAATTTCTTCCTCCCACTGCACTTCTCCCAGGTAGTCCCTTATCCTTCTGTAGTCCCCTCTTCTGTAATCAAGTCTCCTTACTCGGACCTCTTGTCCTTTGGTCACAATTTTAAGCTCCATCATGTAGTCAAAGACTAGGACACAATGGTCACTGGCTCCTAGTGGTATTTCATGTTCTAAATGCTCGATGTCTTCTACATTCTGGGTGAAAACGAGGTCTAATTGGTTGGGCGTATCCCCTCCTCTTTCCCTAGTGTCTTCCTTCACATGCTGTGTTATGAAATTCCTGTCAATAACGTCTACCAGCTTCGCTCGCCAGGTCTCCTCCCCGCCATGGGGATTCCTTGTTTCCCAATCTATCTCTCCGTGATTTAGGTCCCCCATGACCAGCAGCTTCGCTCTCATTCTATGCGCTATAGTTGCTGCCCTCTGCAGTTCATCTATACATGCCTTGTTGCTGTCCTCATACTCCTGCCTGGGCCTTCTGCTGTTTGGTGGGGGATTGTAGAGTAACAAGATTACACTCTTCTTCCCATCCACTGTCAGAGTTCCATGTATGGAGTTCGTGCTTTCATTGGTACCCGGATTTTTCAGCTCATCAAACTTCCATTTCCGCTTTATTAGGAGTGCCACTCCTCCTCCGTCTCTGTGTCCTTTCTTTTCTTATCACCAGGTACCCCTCTGGAAAGATTGCATCCGAGATCATGCCATTTATTTTAGTTTCCACTATTGCCACTATGTCTGGGTCTGCCTCACTAACACTCTTTTATCTCTTCTGCTTTATTGGATATCCCATCAGCATTGGTGTACCAAACCTTGAGACTCTTCTTGGAAACTCTGGTGCCAGAGTTCCTCCTTTCGCCGGGGGTCTGGGGGGCGAGTGGGGGCTGTGGGGGGTGCCTGGGAGTGCCTGGTAGGCAGTGTACGTGTACGTACGTGAGTGTTGTCTTCAGTTTACCGCGGCGGGGGGGGGGGGGGAGGGGGGAATGTGGAGATCTAGGGGACTTGATGGCTTATCTGGTGGTGAGGTCAAATTGAGGTCCTAGCCTCCTTTCTCTCATCTCTCTTATCTTTCTCTCATCTCTCTTATCTCTCTCCCCCCTTCTCTCATCTCTCTCCCTGTTGGAAATTTCCAACACTAATAAACTACTATTGTATTATAATAAATCATTATCATTATATACTAACTACAGTAGTTACTAATTTTACTAACGGTAGTGTCAACATAAATTAACCATTGCATCTGCGTATTAATGCTAGAATTCTCATGAAATCGAGTAGCAACATTGCGTCAGATAATGTCCAGTTAGACACATTTATTACCAATGGGTTAGAGAACTGAATGTGGTTCTCTAAAATCATCAGTATTCCATGTAATAATTACTTACAGATAATATAACTCCCAATAATCTTAAACCGAGAGTTATTAACTAAATTGTTCTGTAGTAACAGTTCTTTGTTACGTACGAATGTCATGGAGAAAAATAAAATCTTCTCCATTTCTCGTTTAACACCATAAAACGAGAATATGATAATATTTAAAGCCCTATAATTGCAACCCCGTTCTCATTAACGTATTACATCCATAACTGCGCGGAAAAGAATTATTCGTGATTAATAATTTCTGTGGTGAATGCGAGAGACGGGTTGAGGGAGGCGGTGACGCCATTGGGCGAGAGAAGGGATCCCTGGCATGAAGAGTGGCGAGACACGTGGTAGTGGCTGGGGAGTTTATCAGCAAGAATTACGCTGATACTCGGTCAACAGTTGATAATTACTCATCCACGTGTTCTATAGTGCCCAGCCAGTTAATAAAGCATCAACAATTGAAGCCAAGACCCGTAATTACACGTACACAGCAGTGAACGTCAGGGACTGGTTGATGCGGTTCCCGCAGACCTCAGTATTCAATACGCTCACGATAAGTATAGGTTTCTCGTTTGATGCATCATCCTAGATTGTATATTTGTGAGTAGTCTGTCGTTATATAGCGAGGAGACCCAATATACAACGTTAGTACAAGTTCGGCAATTTCCTCCGTTTTCATGAATATTGAAATTAAAACGTAGCCTATTCAAATGCTACTTAATTTTCTCTGATTTCAGCGTGTATGCGAGGAGTCATCAAGTTGTTTCTCTTCATTCGTGTTATTCACCTCTAGTTCTTTCCTTGTAGAGATCCTGTGAACACGAGGACGAATGACGAAACGATGTTATAGAAATCGTCTTAAAGCTAAGACCCTCTTCGTACAAATTTATTTTATATGATTTGATTCTTATATAATTCTTGTAGAATCTTAGCATTGAATAGATTATTACCAGAAATGATGATTGGTAATCAATGTGTTTGCTCTGACTGTTGCTCAGTAATTATAATCTTTAATATTCACAATTTGAGTTCTCATATTTGAATCTATAGTAGTTTAGATTTATAATATCATTTACTCAGCAATGAACTGGTGGCGAACCACACTGGTTCCTAGATGTATATGAATTTCTAGAAATACCCCCCAATGTAGGTCTTTGAGGCTCTGACTTTAATTAATTAATAATACAGTTCATTCATTATTTCAAGTGATTATCCTTTTAATAATTATCCATAGACACTGGTTCTCTAGTGTTATTCTAATGATCACTTTTTTTTAGTTTCCCTCTTTTCTCAAAAGTGGGTGGTCCTTCGATTTATTAAATCAAATAAGTAAATAATTGAATATATGAGTCAAGCCCCAGATATCCCACATTATGGTCCTTATCGAACCGAATGTATACTAATTAGTAATAACTAATCACCGTGTGAAGTAGTTTAAACTAACCACATTTATAGTTGTGTCTACCGGCAGTGTACCACATAGGTTAGCCTAATTCACATCAATTCATTTGCTGCTTATACCTCATGTATAAAGTAGCACTCGTGGGACACAGTCAATTGCCCACAACACTCAGACCTATACCTCATACTGAGGTGAGAATCTTCAGGTCACCAGGAGCAACAGCTCATAACTTCTATAATAATTCCACATTAACACCTGCGTTAGAGTGGCCTCACCATCTAACTATTATTTATTTAGGTGGTAATGACATCCATCCTACTCGACACCCAGCTGAGGTAATTAATCACCTTAAAACAATAATTTCCTCATTTAAACTCATTAACAGTTCAGTAGTGTTCACATTGGTGGAACCTCGCCAACTGAGTAATAATAATCATTGGGGAGTAAGCCCAGAATATTACCAAAGAGCTGCCAAATATATAAACTTTAGGCTGAGGAAGAGAGTACGATTGGATGCCACTTATATTCAATTTACAGCCAGACCATACAGGCAAAACCTGGCAAGAGATGGTGTACACCTGTCAGGTGAGTCTAGGTCACATGTAGTTGACAAATTGATCAACACAATCAATCACCACAAACGGCTGTGACTAGCAAGCCAAAATTAACTGTACATAATTGTTTTTCACCTGTGTGTGCAAGTGCACACTTATATAAACTATAAAATCTAAAAAAAAAAAAAAAATACAGCACAACTATATATTCACATTACTGCACCACAAATTAATCTTTACCAACCTTCATTAGGTAGGAATTTAGGCTGTGATTGTGCTGAATTTGGCACAAATGCAGACTAAATTAATTTGTAGTTTCTTAGGTAGAAATTCTTACAGCTAGTCTTGAGCTAGTTAGTAGTACATACATTATTCATTCTTGTGCTGACCCTATCAAGGGTGGGATTCAAACTTATAGTAACTTTGATTAGAGTATATACGTATTAATTATTTGTGTACTCATTATTTGTGTGTATGCATTTTGAGTGCTGCTGAATGATCACCATTACATCTAATGGTGATAAAGATGAGCTAGCCGGAAGAAAGTTAATGGTGAAGTTCAAGCACTGCTCAAAATCCTTAGCTACTTATTGTTAGATAGGTACATTTAACCTCGAGTGAGGTAGAGTGTAATTTAGCCAGATAAATTTAGGCTATACTCAATATTAATTGTCAACTAATGAGCAAGTACCCAAGCTTCATTAGTAATACTTATTCAAGTCCTATGAAATTTGGACTTAAAGCCACCATGGCTACTCCTGAACAATTAAGAACCTATATTGGCCTCAAAGGTCATTTAACTAGACTAATTAATAAGTCTGATACCTTGTCTAAAGCAACTCCCATTGATTACTTTCGACTAGAAACATCAGTGAGAGTGGCTGATCTAAAATTTGATCAAGTTAGATCTGCAATTCAGTCTTATCTCGACCTACTGAACACCACTGAAACTGATCCTGATGAAATGGATCAAATTATAGCAGATATTTCTCAGTATGAAGATGAGACTCAAGATAAACTTGACATACTATCCAATATAGTAACAATATAAATCTAATGCAAATAATACTCAATCAAGTTATCAATTACCTGAGGTTCGTCTACCTACTTTAGACTTACCTACATTTGCAGGGCTGGATGAAGAAAATTGGGACACCTTTTGGACTCCATTTGAAGTTCATATACATAAGAAATCTTCTCTTGACAAGATTTCTAAATTCTCATACCTGATTAGTTTTCTCAAAGGAGAGGCTAAAAAGGTCATAAATAACTTAGCTCTCACTGAGAGTAATTATGAGGAAGCTATAAAACTGCTAAAGTTGAACTATTGCAACAAGGAGTTGAGTATAGCTAACCTTTATTACCAGTTGCTAGATCTGAATGCACCAAGTAACAGGCCAGACTCACTTCAAAGCTTCAGGCTAGAAGTAGAGTCTCTAGTGAAGGCCTTAGGTACTAAAGTTGATGTACCAGCCTCAGAATGGTCAATCAAGTTACTTTTGCAGAGGAAATTACCTCGAAATATCTTAGCAGAAATCTGCTCACACTACAAAACCGAGTTTCTCACTCTCAGCAAATATTCGAGGGACTGAGAATAACGGTTAACAGGTTGAAGACTCATGATAAGATTAAACCTGAATCTAAACCATATTGACGCCTCAGTCAAACCCAAATCGACTTTGAAAAGGTCCAATAAATTCAAACCTAAGACTACTCCATCCACTGGAAAAAGGAGTGGTAGTGTAGGTATTTATTCTGTATCTCCCTCTGACGTTACAACTGATATGTCTACTAAAAGGATAAATTCAGCCAGAGAGAGAAAGTGTCTGTTCTGTGGTCAAGAACATGTCGCCTACCAATGCACTGTTTATCCTAACTTTAATACCAGGATTAAACGGTTACAAGAATTACACAGGTGCACCAAGTGCATGGGCTCTCATGATCCCAGTAAATGTGTAGTGCAGCTACGGTTATGCAGTAGATGCAACAAAGGTGTACATCATTATACCTTATGTAGAAAAACTTCTACACAATCTATGACAACTGGGGAGAATTCTATGAATTCTACCACAGTACAATATTGCAAGGTACATCAAGAAATAAATGTACTTGCTACTGAGTCAGGCAATAATACCACTCTGCCTACAGCTCAACTCAAACTAATTGACAGGAAATCTAGAGTTAACACTAGAGGTCTCTTTGATCAAGGATCACAGAAAACCTTCATCACACAACAATTAGTCAAGCAGTTAAAATTAAAACCTGCCAAAAGTGTGAGACTGAATATTTCTGGGTTCTTGACTAATAGTGGACCTCGTGAATACCAAGTAGTCAAGGTGTTAGTGAGACTTGGATCTTCCACTAGTCCAATACAAGCGGTAGTAGTAGATAAACTTCCTACAGACCTGCAGGTCACAGGATTAGCTCGCACTGCGAGATATCTTAAACGAAACCGCATGAGGCTAGCAGATTACAAAATAAATTCTGACTGCCTCACTGATGTTGGTATACTTATAGGCGCTGACCATTATTATAAATTTATAACGGGATGCACCAGACAACATGGAATGAATTTG
>NW_025568969.1:0-11896 GCF_020424385.1 Procambarus clarkii
GCTCTGCTCCACTACCCTCCTCCACATCTGCACCACTACCCTCCTCCTCCTCTGCACCACTACCCTCCTCCTCCTCTGCACCACTACCCTCCTCCTCCTCTGCACCACTACCCTCCTCCACCTCTGCACCACTACCCTCCTCCTCTGCACCACTACCCTCCTCCACCTCTGCACCACTACCCTCCTCCTCCTCTGCACCACTACCCTCCTAATCTGCACCATACCCTCCTCCTCTGCACCACTAACCTCCTCCTCCTCTGCACCACTACCCTCCTCCTCCTCTGCACCACTACCCTCCTCCTCCTCTGCACCACTACCCTCCTCCTCCTCTGCACCACTACCCACCTCCTCTGCACCACTACCCTCCTCCTCTGCACCACTACCCTCCATCTCCTCTGCACAACTACCCTCCTCCTTTGCACCACTACTCTTCTCCTCCTCTGCTCCACTACCCTCCTCCTCCTCTGCACCACTACCCTCCACCTCCTCTGCACCACTACCCTCCTCCTCCTCTGCACCACTACCCTCCTCCTCCTCTGCACCACTACCCTCCTCCTCCTCTGCACCACTACCCTCCTCCTCCTCTGCACCACTACCCTCCTCCTCTGCACCACTACCCTCCTCCTCTGCACCACTACCCTCCTCCTCCTCTGCACCACTACCCTCCTCCTCTGCACCACTACCCTCCTCCACCTCTGCACCACTACCCTCCTCCTCCTCCTCTGCACCACTACCCTCCTCCTCCTCTGCACCACTACCCTCATCCTTCTTTGAACCACTACCTTCCTCCTCCTCTGCACCACTACCCTCCACCTCCTCTGCACCACTACCCTCCTCCTCATCCTCTGCACCACTACCCTCCTCCTCTGCAAAACTTCCTTCCTCCTCTGCACCACTACCCTCCTCCACATCTGCACCACTACCCTCCTCCTCCTCAGCACCACTACCCTCCTCCTCCTCTGCTCCACTACCGTCCTCCACCTCTGCACCACTATCCTCCTCCTCTGCACCACTACCCTCCTCCACCTCTGCACCACTACCCTCCTCCTCCTCTGCACCACTAACCTCCTCCTCCTCTGCTCCACTACCCTCCTCCTCCTCTGCACCACTATCCTCCTCCTCTGCACCACTACCCTCCTCCACCTCTGCACCACTACCCTCCTCCTCCTCTGCACCACTACCCTCCTCCTCTGCACCACTACCCTCCTCCTCTGCACCACTAACCTCCTCCTCCTCTGCACCACTACCCTCCTCCTCCTCTGCACCACTACCCTCCTCCTCCTCCTCCTCTGCACCACTACCCTCCTCCTCTGCACCACTACCCTCCTCCTCCTCTGCATCACTATCTTTCTCCTCCTCTGCACCACTACTCTCCTCCTCTGCAATACTACCTCCTCCTCCTCTGCACCACTACCCTCCTCCTCCTCTGCACCACTACCCTCCTCCTCTGCACCACTACCCTCCTCCTCTGCACCACTGCCCTCCTCCTCCTCTGCACCACTACCTCCCTCTGCACCCTCCTCCTCCTCCTCTGCACCACTACCCTCCTCCTCCTCTGCACCACTACCCTCCTCCTCCTCTGCACCACTACCCTCCTCCTCTGCACCACTTCCCTCCTCCTCTGCACCACTACCCTCCCCCTTCTCTGCAATACTATCTTCCTTTTCTGCACCACTACCCCTCCTCCTCCTCTGCACCACTACCCTCCTCCTCTGCACCACTACCCTCCTCCTTCTCCGCACCACTACCCTCCTCCTCCTCTGCACCACTACCCTCCTCCTACTCTGCCCCACTACCCTGCGCTTCCTCCTCCTCTGCACCACTACCCTCTGCCTCCTCCGCACCACTACCCTCCTCCTCCTCCGCACCACTACCCTCCTCCTCCTCTGCACTACTACCCTCCTCCTTCTCTGCCCCACTACCCTCCTCCTCCTCCTCCTCCTCCTCTGCACCACTACCCTCCTCCTCCTCCTCCTCTGCACCACTACCCTCCTACTCTGCCCCACTACCCTCCCCCTGCTCTGCACCACTACCCTCCTCCTCCTCCTCCTCTGCACCATTTCCCTCCCCCCTCCTCTGCACCACAACCGTCCTCCTCCTCTGCACCACTACCCTCCTCCTCCTCTCCTGCACCTTTACCTTCCTCCTCCTCCTCGTCTGCACCACTACCCTCTTCATCTCTACCACTACCCACCTCCTCCTCTGCATTACTACCCTCCTCTTACTCTGCACCACTTCCCTCTTCCTACTCTGCACCACTACACTCCTCTTCCTCCTCCTCTGCACCACTTCCCTCCCCCTCCTCTGCACCACTACCCACCCTCTCCTCTGCACCACTACCCTCCTCCTCCTCTGCACCACTACCCTCCTCCTACTCTGCACCACTACCCTCCTCTTCCTCCTCCTCCTCTGAACCACTACCCTCCCCCGACTCTGCACCACTACCCTCCCTCTCCTCTGCACCACTACCCTCCTCCTCCTCTGCACCACTACCCTCCTCCTCCTCTGCACCACTACCCTCCTCCTCCTCTGCACCACTACCCTCCTCCTCCTCTGCACTACTACCCTCCTCCTCCTCTGCACCACTACCCTCCTCCTCCTCTGCACCACTACCCTCCTCCTCTGCACCACTACCCCTCCTCCTCCTCTGCACCACTACCCTCCCTCCTCCTCCTCTGCACCACTACCCTCCTCCTCTTCTGCACCACTACCCTCCTCCTCCTCTGCACCACTACCCTCCTCCTCCTCTGCACCACTACCCTCCTCCTCTGCACCACTACCCTCCTCCTCCTCTGCACCACTACCCTCCTCCTCCTCTGCACCACTACCCTCCTCCTCCTCTGAACCACTACCCTCCTCCTCCTCTGCGCCACTACCCTCCCCCTCCTCCTCTGCACCACTACCCTCCTCCTCCTCTTCACCACTACCCTCCCTCCTACTCTGCACCACTACCCTCCTCCTCCTCCTCACCACTACCCTCCTCCTCTGCACCACTCCCCTCCTCCTCCTCTGCACCACTACCCTCCTCCTTCTCTGCACGTCTACCCTCGTCCTCCTCCTATGCACCACTACCCTCCTCCTCCTCTGCACCACTACCCTCATCCTCCTCTGAACTACTACCCTCTTCCTCTGCACCACTACCCTCCTCCTCCTCTGCACCACTACCCTCCTCCTCCTCTGAACTACTTCCCTCTTCCTATGCACCACTACCCTCCTCCTCCTCTGCACCACTACCCTCATCCTCCTCTGAACTACTACCCTCTTCCTCTGCACCACTACCCTCCTCCTCCTCCTGCATCACTACCCTCATCCTCCTCTGAACTACTACCCTCTTCCTCTGCACCACTACCCTCCTCCTCCTCTGCACCACTACCCTCCTCCTCTGCACCACTATCCTCCTCCTAATCTGCCCCACTACCCTCCCCCTCCTCTGCACCACTACCCTCCTCCTCCTCCTTTGCACCACTACCCTCCTCCTCTGCATCACTACCCTCCTCCTCTGCACCACTACCCTCCTTCTCCACTGCACCACTACCCTCCTCCTCTGCACCACTACCTTCCTCCTCCTCCTCTGCACTACTACCTTCCTCCTCCTCCTCTTCCTCTGCACCACTACCCTCTTCCTCCTCCTCTGCACCACTACCCTCCTAATCCTCCTCTGCACCACTAACCTCCTCCTCTGCACCACTACCCTCATCCTCCTCTGCACCACTACCCTCCTCCTCCTCTGCATCACTACCCTCTTCCTCCTCAGCACCACTACCTTCCTCCTACTCTGCACCACTACCCTCCTCCTCTGCACCACTACCCTTTTCCTTCTCTGCATCACTACCCTCCTCCTCTGCACCATACCCTCCACGTCCTCTGCACCACTACCCTCCTCCTCTGCACCACTACCCTCCTCCTCCTTCTCCTCTGCACCACTACCCTCCTCCTCCTTCTCCTCTGCACCACTACCCTCCTCCTTCTCTCCTCTGCACCACTATCCTCCTCCTCCTCTGCACCACTACCCTCCCCCTCCTCTGCACCACTACCCTCCTCCTCCTCTGCACCACTACCCTCCTCCTCTGCACCACTACCCTCCTCCTCTGCACCACTACCTCCTCCTACTCTGCACCACTACCCTCCTCCTCTGCACCACTACCCTCCTCCTCCTCCTCTGCACTACTCCTCCTTCCTCCTCCTCCTCTTCCTCTGCACCACTACCCTCCTCCTCCTCTGCACCACTACCCTACTCCTCCTCCTCTGCACCACTACCCTCCTCCTCTGCACCACTACCCTCCTCCTCCTCTGCACCACTACCACCAAACCCTCCTCCTCCTCCTCTGCACCACTAATCTCCTCCTCCTCTGCACCACTAATCTCCTCCTCCTCTGCACCACTATCCTCCTCTGCACCACTTCCCTCCTCATCTGCACCACTACCCTCCCCCCTTCTCTGCAATACTATCTTCCTTTTCTGCACCACTACCCCTCCTCCTCCTCTGCACCACTACCCTCCTCCTCTGCACCACTACCCTCCTCCTCCTCTGCACCACTACCCTCCTCCTCCTCTGCACCACTACCCTCCTCCTCCTCTGCACCACTACCCTCCTCCTCCTCTGCACCACTACCCTCTTCCTCTCTACCACTACCCTCCTCCTCCTCTGCACCACTACCCTCCTCCTCCTCTGCACCACTATCCTCCTCCTCCTCTGCACCACTACCCTCCTCCTCCTCTGCACCACTACCCTCCTCCTCCTCTGCACCACTATCCTCCTCCTCCTCTGCACCACTACCCTCCTCCTCCTCTGCATCACTACCCTCCCCCTCCTCTGCACCACTACCTTCCTCTTCCTCTGCACCACTACCCTCCTCCTCCTCTGCACCACTACCCTCATCCTCCTCCTCCTCTGCATCACTACCCTCCTCCTCCTCCTCTGCACCATTACCCTCCTCCTCCTCCTCTTCTGCACCACTACCCTCCTCCTCCTCTACACCACTACCCTCCTCCTCCTCCTCTGCACCACTACCCTCATCCTCCTCTGCATCACTACCCCCTCCTCCTCTGCAACACTACCCTCCTCCTCCTCCTTCTCCTCTGCATCACTACCCTCCTCCTCCTCCTCCTCCTCTACACCACTACCCTCCTCTTTCTCTGCACCACTACCCTCCTCCTGCTCTGCACCACTACCCTCCTCCTCCTCTGCACCACTATCCTCCTCTTCCTCTGCACCACTACCCTCCTCCTGCTCTGCACCACTACCTTCCTCTTCCTCTGCACCACTACCTTCCTCCTCTGCACCACTACCCTCCTCCTCCTCTACACCACTACCCTCCCCTTTCTCTGCACCACTACCCTCCTCCTCTGCACCACTACCCTCCTCCTCCTCTGCACCACTACCATCCTCCTTCTCCTCTGCACCACTACCCTCCTCCTCCTCTGCACCAATACCCTCCTCCTCTTCTGCACCACTACCCTCCTCCTCTGAATGACTACCCTCCTCCTCCTCTGCACCACTACCCTCCTCCTCCTCTGCACCACTACCCTCCTCCTCTGCACCACTACCCTCCTCCTCCTCCTCTGCACCACTACCCTCCTCCTCCTCTGCACCACTACCCTCCTCCTCCTCCTCTGCACCACTACCCTCCTCCTCCTCTGCACCACTACCCTCCTCCTACTCTGCACCACTACCCTCTCCCTACTCTGCACCACTACCCTCCTCCTCCTCCTCTGCACCACTACCCTCCTCCTCCTCTGCACCACTACCCTCCTCCTCCTCTGCACCACTACCCTTCTCCTCCTCTGCACCACTACCCTCCTCCTCCTCTGCACCACTACCCTCCTCCTCCTCCTCCTCCTCTGCACCACTACCCTCCTCCTCCTCTGCGCCACTACCCTCCCCCTCCTCCTCTTCACCACTACCCTTCTCCGTTGCACCACTACCCTCCTCCTCTGCACCACTACCCTCCTCCTCCTCCTCCTCTGCATCACTACCCTCTTCCTCCTCTGCACCACTACCCTCCTCCTCCTCTGCACCACTACCCTCCTCCTCTGCACCACTACCCTCCTCCTCTGCACCACAACCCTCCTCCTCCTCTGCACCACTACCCTCCTCCTCCTCTGCACCACTACCCTCCTCCTCCTCTGCACCACTACCCTCCTCCTCCTCTGCACCACTACCCTCCTCCTCCTCTGCACCACTACCCTCCTCCTCCTCTGCACCACTACCCTCCCCCTCCTCTGCACCACTACCCTCCTCCTCCTCTGCACCACTACCCTCCTACTCCTCTGCATCACTGCCCTCCTCCTCCTCCTCTGCACCACTACCCTCCTCCTCCTCCTCTGCACCACTACCCTCCTCCTCCTCTACACCACTACCCTCCTCCTCCTCTGCACCACTACCCTCCTCCTCCTCTACATCACTACCCTCCTCCTCCTACCCTCTTCTCCTCTGCACCACTACCTCCTCCCTCCTCCTCTCCTCTCTGCACCACTACCCTCCTCTTTCTCTGCACCACTACCCTCCTCCTCCTCTGCACCACTACCCTCCTCCTCCTCTGCACCACTACCCTCCTCCTCCTCTGCACCACTACCCTCCTCCTCCTCTGCACCACTACCCTCCTCCTCCTCTGCACCACTACCCTCCTCCTCCTCTGCACCACTACCCTCCTCCACCTCTACACCACTACCCTCCTCCTCCTCTGCACCACTACCCTCCTCCTCTGCACCACAAACCTCCTCCTCCTCCTCCTCTGCATCACTACCCTCCTCCTCCTCCTCCCTCCTACCCTCCTCCTCCACTGCACCACTCCTCCTCCTCCTCCTCTGCACCACTACCCTCCTCCTCCTCTGCACCACTACCCTCCTCCTCCTCTGCACCACTACCCTCCTCCTCCTCTGCACCACTACCCTCCTCCTCCTCTGCACCACTACCCTCCTCCTCCTCTGCACCACTACCCTCCTCCTCCTCTGCACCACTACCCTCCTCTTCCTCTGCACCACTACACTCCTCCTGCTCTGCTCCACTACCCTCCTCCTCCTCTGCACCACTACCCTCCTCCTCCTCTGCACCACTACCCTTCTCCTCCTCTGCACCACTACCCTCCTCCTCCTCTGCACCACTACCCTCCTCCACCTCTGCACCACTACCCTCCTCCTCCTCCTCTGCACCACTACCCTCCTCCTCTGCACCACTACCCTCCTCCTCCTCTGCACCACTACCCTCCTCCTCCTCTGCACCACTACCCTCCTCCTCCTCTGCACCACTACCCTCCTCCTCCTCTGCACCACTACCCTCCTCCTCTGCACCACTACCCTCCTCCTCCTCTGCACCACTACCCTCCTCCTCCTCTGCACCACTACCCTCCTCCTCCTCTGCACCACTACCCTCCTCCTCCTCTGCACCACTACCCTCCTCCTCCTCTGCACCACTACCCTCCTCCTACTCTGCACCACTACCCTCCTCCTCCTCTGCACCACTACCCCCTCCTCCCTGCACCACTCCTCTGCACCACTACCCCCTCCTCCTCCTCTGCACCACTACCCTCCTCCTCCTCTGCACCACTACCCTCCTCCTCCTCTGCACCACTACCCTCCTCCTCCTCTGCACCACTACCCTCCTCCTCCTCTGCACCACTACCCTCCTCCTCCTCTGCACCACTACCCTCCTCCTCTGCACCACTACCCTCCTCCTCCTCTGCACCACTACCCTCCTCCTCCTCTGCACCACTACCCTCCTCCTCCTCTGCACCACTACCATCCTCCTCCTCCTCTGCACCACTACCCTCCTCCTCCTCTGCACCACTACCCTCCTCCTCCTCTGCACCACTTCCCTCCTCCTCCTCTGCACCACACCCCTCCTCCTCCTCTGCACCACTACCCTCCTCCTCCTCTGCACCACTACCCTCCTCCTCCTCTGCACCACTACCCTCCTCCTCCTCTCTGCACCACTACCCTCCTCCTCCTCTGCACCACTACCCTCCTCCTCCTCTGCACCACTACCCTCCTCCTCCTCTGCACCACTACCCTCCTCCTCCTCTGCACCACTACCCTCCTCCTCCTCCTCCTCCTCTGCACCACTACCCTCCTCCTCCTCTGCACCACTACCCTCCTCCTCCTCCTCTGCACCACTACCCTCCTCCTCCTCTGCACCACTACCCCCTCCTCCTCCTCTGCACCACTACCCTACCCTCTCCTCCTCCTGCACCCCTCCTCCTCCTCCTCTGCACACTACTACCTCCTCCTCTACTCTGCACCACTACCCTCCTCCTCCTCTGCACCACTACCCTCCTCCTCCTCTGCACCACTATCCTCCTCCTCCTCTGCACCACTACCCTCCTCCTCCTCTGCACCACTACCCTCCTCCTCCTCTGCACCACTACCCTCCTCCTCCTCTACACCACTACCCTCCTCCTCCTCTACACCACTACCCTCCCCTCCTCTGCACCACTACCCTCCTCCTATGCACCACTACCCTCCTCCTCCTCCTCCTCCTCTGCTCCACTACACTCCTACTCCTCCTCCTCCTCTGCACCACTACCCTCCTCCTCCTCTCCACCTCTGCACCACTACCCTCCTCCTCCTCTGCACCACCACCCTCCTCCTCCTCTTCACCACTACCCTCCTCCTCCTCTGCACCACTACCCTCCTCCTCCTCTGCACCACTTCCCTCCTCCTCCTCTGCACCACTACCCTCCTCCTCCTCTGCACCACTACCCTCCTCCTCCTCTGCACCACTACCCTCCTCCTCCTCTGCACCACTACCCTCCTCCTCCTCTGCACCACTACCCTCCTCCTCCTCTGCACCACTACCCTCCTCTCCTCTCTGCATCACTACCCTACCCTCCTTCCTCTGCACCACTACCCTCCTCCTCCTCTGCACCACTACCCTCCCCTCCTACCCTCCTCTGCACCCACTACCCTCCTCCTCCTCTGCACCACTACCCTCCTCCTCCTCTGCACCACTACCCTCCTCCTCCTCTGCACCACTACCCTCCTCCTCCTCTGCACCACTACCCTCCTCCTCCTCTGCACCACTACCCTCTCCTCCTCTGCAGCACTACCCTCCTCCTCCTCTGCACCACTACCCTCCTCCTCCTCTGCACCACTACCCTCCTCCTCCTCTGCACCACTACCCTCCTCCTCCTCTGCACCACTACCCTCCTCCCTCTGCACCACTACCCTCCTCCTCCTCTGCACCACTACCCTCCCTCCTCCTCTGCACCACTACCCTCCTCCTCCTCTGCACCACTACCCTCCTCCTCCTCTGCACCACTACCCTCCCCCTCCTCTGCACCACTACCCTCCTCCTCCTCTGCACCACTACCCTCCTCCTCCTCTGCACCACTACCCTCCTCCTCCTCTGCACCACTACCCTCCTCCTCCTCTGCACCACTACCCTCCTCCTCCTCTGCACACACTACTCTCCCCCTCCTCTGCACCACTACCCTCCTCCTCCTCTGCACCACTACCCTCCTCCCTCTGCACCACTACCCTCCTCCTCCTCTGCACCACTACCCTCCTCCTCCTCTGCACCACTACCCTCCTCCTCCTCTGCACCACTACCCTCCTCCTCCTCTGCACCACTACCCCCTCCTCCTCCTCTGCACCACTACCCTCCTCCTCCTCTGCACCACTACCCTCCTCCTCCTCCGCACCACTACCCTCCTCCTCCTCTGCACCACTACCCTCCTCCTCCTCTGCACCACTACCCTCCTCCTCCTCTGCACCACTACCCTCCTCCTCCTCTCTGCACCACTACCCTCCTTCTCTCTGCACCACTACCCTCCTCCTCTGCACCACTACCCTACTCCTCCTCTGCACCACTACCCTCCTCCTCCTCTGCACCACTACCCTCCTCCTCCTCCTCCTCTGCACCACTACCCTCCTCCTCCTCCTCTGCACCAATTCCCTCCTCCTCCTCCTCTGCACCACTACCCTCTTCCTCTGCACCACTACCCTCCTCCTCCTCCTCTGCACCACTACCCTCCTCCTCCTCCTCTGCACCACTACCCTCCTCCTCCTCTGCACCACTACCCTCCTCCTCTGCACCACTACCCTCCTCCTCCTCCTCTGCTCCACTACCCTCCTCCTCCTCTGCACCACTACCCTCCTCCTCCTCTGCACCACCACCCTCCTCCTCTCCTCTACTCCACTACCCTCCTCCTCCTCTGCACCACTACCCTCCTCCTCCTCTGCACCACTACCCTGGTCCTCTGCACCACTACCCTCCTCTTCTGCACCACTACCCTCCTCCTCCTCTGCACCACTACCCTCCTCCTCCTCTGCACCACTACCCTCCTCCTCCTCTGCACCACTACCCTCCTCCTCCTCTGCACCACTACCCTCCTCCTCCTCTGCACCACTACCCTCCTCCTCCTCTGCACCACTACCCTCCTCCTCCTCTGCACCACTACCCTCCTCCTCCTCTGCACCACTACCCTCCTCCTCCTCTGCACCACTACCCTCCTCCTCCTCTGCACCACTACCCTCCTCCTCTTCTGCACCACTACCCTCCTCCTCCTCTGCACCACTACCCTCCTCCTCCTCTGCACCACTACCCTCCTCCTCCTCTGCACCACTACCCTCCTCCTCCTCTGCACCACTACCCTCCTCCTCCTCTGCACCACTACCCTCCTCCTCCTCTGCACCACTACCCTCCTCCTCCTCCTCTGCACCACTACCCTCCTCCTCCTCTGCACCACTCCCCTCCTCCTCCTCTGCACCACTACCCTCCTCCTCTGCACCACTACCCTCCTCCTCCTCTGCACCACTACCCTCCTCCTCCTCTGCACCACTACCCTCCTCCTCCTCTGCACCACTACCCTCCTCCTCCTCTGCACCACTACCCTCCTCCTCCTCTGCACCACTACCCTCCTCCTCCTCTGCACCACTACCCTCCTCCTCCTCTGCACCACTACCCTCCTCCTCCTCTGCACCACTACCCTCCTCCTCCTCTGCACCACTACCCTCCTCCTCCTCTGCACCACTACCCTCCTCCTCCTCTGCACCACTACCCTCCTCCTCCTCTGCACCACTACCCTCCTCCTCCTCTGCACCACTACCCTCCTCCTCCTCGTGAGCTTCAATCTTCACTCTCATCTTCAGGTGTGGGTGTGGAGAGTTGCCAGGTGTGAGCTGCAATGTTCCCTCTCATCTACAGGTGTGGGTGTGGAGAGTTGCCAGGTGTGAGCTGCAATGTTCTCTCTCATCTACAGGTGTGGGTGTGGAGAGTTGCCAGGTGTGGGCTTCAATGTTCCCTCTCATCTACAGGTGTGGGTGGGGAGAGACTCCTGCGAGGACTTCACCGGAGGGGCGTCACTGGCCGTAACCTTGACATTGACCTTGTGATTTGGATGATGTTTGACTTCCGGGACAGTAAGGGGAACAAGAAGTACCTCCGAGAGCTTGCTGCGTCGCTTAACAATTTTAATTATGTTTATATACGGTAGAGTGTTGAGACCTGCCTCACGAGACCAATAATGTACTAGGTCACATCTACGAGGAGCTGGTTGTTGAGACCAGCCTCACGAGACCAATAGTGTACAAGGTCACATCTACGAGGAGCTGGTTGTTGAGACCAGCCTCACGAGACCAATAGTGTACAAGGACACATCTACGAGGAGCTGGTTGTTGAGACCAGCCTCACGAGACCAATAGTGTACAAGGTCACATCTACGAGGAGCTGGTTGTTGAGACCAGCCTCACGAGACCAATAATGTACTAGGTCACATCTACGAGGAGCTGGTTGTTGAGACCAGCCTCACGAGACCAATAATGTACTAGGTCACATCTACGAGGAGCTGGTTGTTGAGACCAGCCTCACGAGACCAATAATGTACAAGGACACATCTACGAGGAGCTGGTTGTTGAGACCTGCCTCACGAGACCAATAATGTACAAGGACACATCTACG
>NW_025568970.1:0-47138 GCF_020424385.1 Procambarus clarkii
CTCTCTCTCCTCTCTCTCTCTCTCTCTCTCTCCTCTCTCTCTCTCTCTCTCTCTCTCTCTCTCTCTCTCTCTCTCTCTCTCTCTCTCTCTCTCTCTCTCTCTCTCTCTCTCTCTCTCTCTCTCTCTCTCTCTCTCCTTTCTTCATTAGAACATATATTATATGCCTTATATAATGTGTGACACAGTATTTATTATATAACAACATCACGCCACTCTGACGGTCCGTTTTTCGGTAGAGAGTCCCCGACGCAGCCGATGACGTACGACTACGAGCCTCCGGCGCAGACGTTTAACCAGCCCAAGCCGACGTACGGCCCCCCGCGACCCACCTTCGGGGCGCCCCAGCCCGCCACGGGGTACCTGCCCCCGCCTCGACACAATTTCACCAGCACGCCCAAACCCTACGTGCCGCCCCCGCCCTCTACGAAGTACGGGGCCCCTCCTCCGTCACGCTTCTACAACCAACCGGGGCCCACGCTGCTCTACGAGCCCCCGCCCACGCCCGTCTACGACAATGAGGGGCCATACCCACGGTACCCCAAGACTTCCGGTAGCTACATTCCGCGCTACTCGCCTGTACCTCGCTCCCCTCCCAAGCCTCAGCCGTGGTGGACTAAGTAAGGGTCTTCACTCAGGGGTCCCGGCTAGGAGGGGGCTTACTGCGCCTGCGTTAAAGAATGAGTTTGAAAGGAGAATGAGAGAGAAGAGAGAGAGAGAAAAAAAATAGAGTAGGAGGTAGAGGATGAGAGAGAATGGGTGAATTGAAGCTTCTGCAAGGTATGCTGGCTTTTGTGGGTTGCTTGCTGGTGCCTGTAGACCTCGGGGTGAGTAGTTGTATTAGGTGAATCAGTGGGGAATAAGGTCGCCCTGGATGCTGCTTCCTACTGCGCTCACTTTATCTCCGCTCACGCGAGAAATGATGCTTCAGTAACCTTTGCTTGTGCTGATAGGAGTGAGCGACTACCTTGTGTTATAGAGTGGTGGGGATGTGCTGGCGTGTGTGTGTGTGTGTGTGGTGTGTGTGTGTGTGGTGTGTGTGTGTGTGTGTGTGGGTGTGTGTGTGTGTGTGGTGTGTGTGTGTGTGTGTGTGTGTGTGTGTGTGTGGTGTGTGTGTGTGTGTGGTGTGGTGTGTGTGTGTACTCAGTTGTGCTTGCGGGGGTTGAGCTCTGGCTCTTTGGTCCCGCCTCACAAACCGTCAATCAACTGAACAATGTGTGTGTGTGTGTGTGTGTGTGTGTGTGTGTGTGTGTGTGTGGTGGACGTGTGTGTGTGTGTGTGTGTGTATGTGTGTGTATGTGTGTTGTGTGTGTGTGTGTGTGTGTATGTGTGTGTGTGTGTGTGTGTGGCACTACCATCGCAGTGTGCTCCTGCCAAAGCGCCGTGATAAGCTTGCTCTGCATTGGGGCTTAATTTTTTGCAATACATTTTCTCCTCTGGGTGTAGCGGGATTTACTTAAGACTCTGGACAAATTCTTGAAATATTTGTATACAACATTCCAAAAAGTTTCATATTATTTCCTTAAATGAATTTAATGTTATTTTATATGTTTTTATATTTATAATAAACTATTTTATAACTTCCTATTGACACAGACAAAAGTCTGGCCTCTCTAGAGCCTATTCAAAGTCAGTTATATAATGCCAACAGTTGAAGGCTAAAGCATAATTATTCCAAGATCTTTGACTTGGTGGATAGATCAGACTGTCTTGTAGAAGCTTCACACACATTGGGTTCGCGGTTCGAGTATCCTAGATCCCAGATGAATGGAATGTCTTGAAGTCTGTTTTCCTCTCAAGGTTGTCAGAGCTTGTTCGTACCTAAGTCATTTAAGATGACCAAACCCCAACTTGGAACATGGAGATACGACGATGTTTCGGTCCGTCCTAGACCGAATCAAGGCAGGTGATAGTTTATATGACTTGATAATGGTTCAAGACGGACCGAAACGTCGTCGTGTCTTCATCTTTCTGGTGTGTGGTTTGGTCATTATATCTTCAGCCCCGTTATTGTGATTCATCATCTGCATCAGTCATTTCAGTTGGTCAGCGCCGAACTTCATATTGTTTTCTGTGGCCCAGTGGAAGACTTTAATTGTATCTGAATGTAATTGTTCTGCCACAGGGGCAACTTTCATACATATTTTAGTGTACTTTACTGGCCCGTTGGTACGAAACTCTGTGGTCGAGTTAACGTCTATCTTTAACAAAGATGAAGAAGGGTGTATTCAATCCCATATTACTTATCCCTTGTGACTATATCTGAATATTTCTCTAACTGGTTTCTCTTGCCACATTAACCGCCTCTCCTGTTTACAGCTTTGCCAGTCTATCTTCCATGTTGACCAGACCACACACTAGAAGGTGAAGGGACGACGACGTTTCGGTCCGTCCTGGACCATTCTCAAGTCGATTGAGAATGAATGGTCCAAGACGGACCGAAACGTCGTCGTCCCTTCACCTTCTAGTGTGTGGTCTGGTCAACATACTTCAGCCACGTTATTGTGACTCGTCGCCTGTCTATCTTCCATGTTTTAGAAGAACATTTGGGGATCCTGCTCTGTCGCCTCTCCTCTCGTTTTTAAATCGTAACAACGTTTGTTTTGGGTTTAAACATTTAGGTTTTGAAGTTGAGGCCTTACGAATAGTTGCGAAAAAGACAAGTTGAAAGAGAGTGGGATCGAACAGCATCAGCCTCACTTCTTATGGTCGGCGTTCGATTCCTGCATGGCTGGACACCAATCCTTCACTCTACGTTCGATATTCCAGCTGCTATCCTATCCTCCTATCCCTGTACTGTGTCATGTAGTCACAGGTACTTATTATTTCAGTACTTATTTTCCACCTATGTTCTTTATCGACCCTATCAATTCCTCCGATAAATTTTGTACGTGGTAATCATGCCTCCTCCCTGACTCGTCTATCTTCTAGTGACATGAGGTTTAAGTCCAGTAATTGAAATTGAAATAAGTTTATTGAGGTAAAATGCACACAAAGGGATGAGGTAGCTCAAGCTATTCTCACCCCGTTCAGTACATCGTGTTAATACATACATAGACACACATCACAAACAATAAACATATTACCAAACATTCTGAGAGATAAACATCTACATTTCCTGAAGTCCAGTAAAGTTTCGATAGAAACTTCAAAAATTCCAGCATCAGTTTCGATAGATTCTCTGGAGAGCCGTGGATTGACTTGGCCACTCTCACTTCCTCCTCATAATTTCATTTTGCCTCGATCTCTAACACTCACACTTGCGCCCCCTTCCTCACAGGGTGAGGGCCTCACCACGCCGCCAGCGACGGCAGGCCAGTTCTACAGACCTCTGCCCCTACGAGTCGGAGTTCATCATGCCGCGGGCAGCCCTCAATAACAAGGGCGACTGGATGTTCCTTGTCAATGTCAATGAAGTTTCTACGGAGTATACACAGTTGGTCGAGAGCAAGAAATGCATGTAAGTTGGGGGGCCTTAAGGTCTAAGTTGGGGACCCTGAGGTCTGAGTTGGGGACCCTGAGGTCTAAGTTGGGGACCCTGAGGTCTAAGATGGGGACCCTGAGGTCTAAGTTTGGGACCCTGAGGTCTAAGATGGGGACCCTGAGGTCTAAGTTGGGGGGCCTTAAGGTCTAAGTTGAGGACCCTGAGGTCTAAGATGGGGACCCTGAGGTCTAAGTTGGGGACCCTGAGGTCTAAGATGGGGACCCTGAGGTCTAAGATGGGGACCCTGAGGTCTAAGTTGGGGACCCTAAGGTCTAAGTTGGAGGCCTTAGGGTTTTTTTATTATTATTATTTTCTACCACAGACGTGGCCAGACATTTACAATGCTAACCAGCATATATACATTTTCTTCTGTCCTCCATGGACAGGGTGAGAGAAGTGTTAAACATATAGTTCAAGGGTTTATTGAACAATCAACCACAGAAGGTGAGTCGGTGATTTTAAAATGCTAAGCTAACCTTAGGGTCTAAGTTGGGGGCCTTAAGGTCTAAGCTGAGGCCCCTAAGGTCTACGTTGGAGGCCTTAAGGTCTAAGTTGGAGGTCTTAAGGTCTAAGTTAAGGGTTTTTGAGGCTGCATTAACTTGTGCTTTCTTCCTGTCAAATTCAAATTAAGCAATTTGCCATAAATGTTTGTACATTAACATTTGGGAAAGTTTACATCAAAAGTACAGTAAATTATTTACTTGAGAAAAATTTTTAAGAGAAATTTTTGAATGTGACAATAATCAAAGTAAAATTTAGGGATGTGACACAAATCACAGATTAATTTAGGGATGTGACACAAGACGCCAAATCACCGTGTAATTTAGGAGGGAGGGAGTTATCAAAAGAAAGCGCCAAGACATTATGACGATTTAGCACTTGGAAGGAGTCAGGATAAGGATTTGGGATGAGACGGGTGGAGAAGGAATGGTGCCCAACCACTTGGACGGTCGGGGGATTGAACGCCAATCTGCATGAAGCGAGACCGTCGCTCTACCGTCCAGCCCAAGTGGTTGGGCGTATAATTTAGGAATGTCATGCTAATTACGGCATAATTTACGGGAATAAGACCGAACTGGACAAAATTTAACGAGTAGGCCTATACACAATCGTACGGACGAGCAGGTTAGTGAGCCTAAGCAAAATTTTATCGGGAGAATTCGGGTTATTTAGGGTCAAATACAGACTTGCCAGGGTAATTAGGATTGAACTTGGGCCGGTGAAATAAGGGGGTCTAATTTATGTTACGCGGCTAAGCAATGCGTAACTTACAAGATGAAAGCTGAGTGCGATCCAGTTTTAAGGAGTGGGGCTAAATTGGGTCTTAATTTTTGGAGTGGGGCTAAATTGGGTCTTAATTTTGGGAGTAAGGCTAAATTGGGTCTTAATTTTTGGAGTGGGGCTAAATTGGGTCTTAATTTTGGGAGTGGCTCTGTGATTTGAATTAGGGCTTCGAAATGAGGTAGCGGAATTTTAAAATTTCGCGTAGTGGGTATACTGTTTCATCTTCAATAGGGTTCAAGGGGTTGTGTGTAATAGGTGGAAATGTAATCCTTGATCTGCACTAATTAATGACACCAATTATTTCAAAACAATACATGTTAAATGTATCATTAGCATCATATCTTAAATATATTACTATTTATTCGTGATTTAATGTTTTTTCACTAATTAAGAGTAATGGAGAGAGAGAGAGAGAGAGAGAGAGAGAGAGAGAGAGAGAGAGAGAGAGAGAGAGAGAGAGAGAGAGAGAGAGAGAGAGAGAGAGAGAGAGAGAGAGAGAGAGAGAGAGAGAGAGAGAGAGAGAGAGAGAGAGAGAGAGAGAGAGAGAGGACATCCACTTCATCTATTTCCACCCATTTTCTTTCCCGCCAGAACCAACACTTGCACCGGATTCTGCAGCATTCCTGATGGATTCACTTCTGTCTGCCAGCAACAGTACGTTCAGAAGCGTCTGATTGCCCTGGACGGATCCGGTATGAAGCTGGCAACGGACACCTTCTGGTTCCCCTCGTGCTGCGTCTGCAAGATCAGACCCATAGGAGGATAGAAGCGCGTCTCAAGAATTTGTGTTCAAAAAACGTTTCTCAAGGGATCTATATCCTCTCTGACTTTTAACACGATCCGACTCGTAATTACTGGGTTTTTGTTTGCGAAGTGACGGCCATTTTGGATTTACAGATGCTGGCTTGGTATGATTCAGCCTTTGGACTAGTCGTGAGAGGATGGTCTTCAAGACCCTTGTAACTTTAGTATTGCGCAAGTTATGCTTCTTCGAACGGTACTTGTTAGAAGAAAACGGACTTAATCCATGTCATTAAGGATTCAAAGAAAACAGATTTGTTTTATGGGTAACTATACTAGTGAGTGTTAGCAAACGAAGAGGCTCTGTGACTTGGGTATTTTGTTTGCAGGTATATTATTAGCTTTTAAAAAATGTGATTTCAACAATATTATTGTGATAAAATATTTGTCCTCGTGTTATGTCTCTCCGAAATAATGATAATTAATAAGAATGATTCAATCCAGCCACAAGAATTAAAAAAAAATAATATTCGAATCTTAGTGTTAATAAACTTTATCAGGAATTGATAATTGCAAAAAAATTTTGTTAAAGGAATTTTCAGCTGGTTTGACAAGATCCTTAATATATATTTGTACACTTAAGGAGAACAGTTTGTGTGAAGTGAAGATTGACACTTTCACCATACGTGTAGTGACGGATGGTACCTTTCACTGTACTTATAGTGAAGTATAACCCTCTCGTAGAATTTATAGTGAACCAGTGACAACTTCACTATACATGAATTATGGACTCTTCACCGCAAGTTTAATAAAGCATTTAAACTTCACCATTCGTACAGTGAAGCGTGACACCTTCACCATACATGCAGTGATACATGACGCGCCTTCACTATACATACAGTGAAGCGTGACACCATCAACATGTTTACAGTGTAGCGTGATATCTTCACCACACGTAGTGTGAAGCATTGCACCATCACCGTACTTATAGTGAACCATGAAACTTTCACCATACATAAAATGAAGTTTGGCACCTTCACCGTAAATTTAGTAAAGCATTGCAACATCACCGCACGTACAGTGAAGCCTGACACCTTCACCGTACATAGTAAACCTTGGCACTTTCACCGTACGTACCATGGAGCGTAACACCTTCACCGTACATAGTAAACCTTGGCACTCTCACCGTACGTACCATGGAGCGTAACACCTTCACTATACGTACAGTGAAACACATCACCGTAAGCTAACTCTCCGTTAGAGAGAAAAAAGACTGTGTGGGCGCGCGCGCGCGTGCGAGTCTCCCTATTTAGTTATTATTATTTATGTGTTTAAAAGTAATTCCTAATTTATGCCTTGAGTCTTATTTTTGTATCGTTTATTCTATCTTTATTATCACACTTTTGTGTGTGTTTTCATCTTTAGATAAAAAGAAAGCCACTTGTTCTACTGTATTATTTAAAAAATAAATTTACAAAAACAACTAACTAAATAAAGTTATTCTATATTTGTTTTTTTACCTTCATATATATATATATATATATATATATATATATATATATATATATATATATATATATATATATATATATGACAATGTCAGACCACGGAGGAAAAATGAAACAGGAAATTTCCTTAAGTACTTTCGTATATTAAATACATCTTCAGAAGGTCTTAGTTCTTTAACCCGAATATACCCTCTTTCCTGCTCTAGAGTCCTTGGAACCGAATATGTTGGTTAGACTGGTATATTAAATATATTCGGGTTCTTAATCACGTGTTTATTTTCGTGATATACACATATATATATATATATATATATATATATATATATATATATATATATATATATATATATATATATATATATATATATATATATATATATATATATATATATATATATATATATATATATATATATATATATATATATATATATATATATATTATTATTATTCACTGGGACTATCAGAGCCTTGAAATGAGAACTAGAAAGACAGCAATTAAAAATATTTTATTTGGTTTGTTCTTTTAGATAAAAGCGTAATGTATAGGAATACACGCTGGCTTCCTGTCACCCCCGACACAGTGACTATAGTACAGTTGGCTAACGAGTTTACAAAAGGTGACATACCAGTCTAACCAACATATTCGGTTCCAAGGACCCTAGAGCAGGAAAGAGGGTATATTCGGGTTAAAGAACCTAATGCTAGGCTTCATTCTACTTCAGCTTACCACCGTTGGTTGTTCAAATTGTTGGACTTGGAAATATAATTGCTAGAAAAATAAACTAATTGCATCTAATAGATTATAATTCAGTGTTACTGTCCCTTCTGTTTTTTTTTTTTATTTTGATTGTAAATGTCTGACTGTTAATTCAAAATGTTTTAACGAAAAGATTGTTACCATTATATCTGCCCATCAACATAAACTGATAAATTTAGATTGAACAAAAGAGTTGATCCTGACATAGTTATTTAAACAATTTCTCATAGAACTTTAAAGACAAGAAGGATCTGTTATCCTTAGGTATCCTTTGGGGAGCCGGTCGGCCGAGCGGACAGCACACTGGACTTGTGATCCTGTGGTCCTGGGTTCGATCCCAGGCGCCGGCGAGAAACAATGGGCAGAGTTTCTTTCACCCTATGCCCCTGTTACCTAGCAGTAAAATAGGTACCTGGGTGTTAGTCAGCTGTCACGGGCTGCTTCCTGGGGGTGGAGGCCTGGTCGAGGACCGGGCCGCGGGGACACTGAAAGCCTCGAAATCATCTCAAGATAACCTCAAGAAGATAGGTCCTAATTTATGTTGGCTTCATACTAAGATAAATTATAACAATAATTTTATTTACATTATGTCAGTTCAGTCTTAAACTATATAAACAGAATACAATTAAAACTTTTCAAAATAGAGCTTTCAATTTCCATTCGAATTATTCATTTTTTGGTACTGAAGCAGTTCTTGAAGGATTTTTTTTTTTACACACATTGAGCGCTTTACTGTAGGTGGTCAGACCCCACTCCCAGCTTGATACATTATAGGGGGAAGCAACGAGCAGGCCTCATAAGCAAAGCACAACCCTCTGGTACTAAGACTGTGCACCATGATCTACCGGATCAAGGTGCAATTCAGAGGGGCCCGGACCCTTACGCGGCGAGAGATCCTAGACTTGATCAATACAAAAACTCCTGTTGCACCACTGGACGTCGTCGACGGTGGAGGACCCCAACTGCTGTTCAGCAGTGCCGCAGCATTACAGGGTCTGCTCGATCCCACCACCCTCTCTGCTCTGGAGGAGGCGCACCTGATCACTACCACGTCACTACCTCGCAGCCAGGACGGTGTTTGTTCGGAGAGTGAGCTCCTTACTCTTTGAAAAAGCTTCCACCGCTGTTGTCACCAGCATTAACGAGCAGAACCCTTCCTTGACCGCTGTCACTGTTAAGCTCATTCCTGACATGACAGCCACCTCGCCACCATGAAGGTCACCTATACATCGCCTGAGGAAGCTACCTTTGAGGCTTCCGGTGCTTTGGTATCGCCAGTACACCTCGCCAGATCACCAAGTAGCACTAATACAGACTTCGTCAGTGCTTCAAGTGCTACAACTACGAGCACTTCACAAAGAAGTGTACTTCCCAGGACCAACAGTGAAGCAAGTGCGCCGGAAACCACCACTTCAAAGACTGCACCAACGACTATCTTCACTGCCTTCTTTGTCAAGATGAATATACTGCCGTCTCCGTTGAGTGCCCCGAAGACTTGAAGAAATCAAGAAGATGTCCGACGCCAGGCAGGCCTCTACCACTCGCCAACAACTTTCAACGTGCAAGCAGCTAACTTCCCGGAGCTTCCATGCAGCCTACAAGCCAATGGGGGGCGTGGCTCCCAGTCCGCCAATCATTTATCGACTCAGCTGCAACAGCCACAACCATTCTCTGGTCAATCATCAAGCCAGCCTTCATCACACCAGTTGCTGGCCCCCAACACCGTTCATAGAACCGTCTTTGAATTTGACCGTCTGGTTGAAATGTTGGCAGGCACGAACTGCAAAGAATTCGTCCGAATCCTCAACATACTCCACACTACAAATAGCCTCTCTACGTTCACTGTTCCAGAGGAACTCTTCCCTACATTAGCAACAGCCACTACCACCAGTTTGCCTTCTGATATCACCATCTCTCCAGCTACACTCGCAAATCTTCTGTCTGCTGATCCCCCATCCTCTGCATCCTACTACAGCGCCTACCAACCCTTTGGTACCTGAAACTACATCATCATCGGTTCCGACTCCAGAAAAAACAACTACTCCAGTTGCACCTGTGACTACACCAGCTTCACTGGCACCTACACCAGATGCTTCTGCAGACCTCCACCTGTCTTCTGATGATGACTCTACTGCCTCGGCTGACACTGAAGCACACACACCTCCCTCAGACATGGAGTATCCTACTAATGAATCTCCAGTGGTCAATGACCTTTATCAACGTGACGATACTACAATTGAGTCTCCTGTCTACAGACGGCTCATCAGCCGTATATTTAACACGAGTTATGCAGAATACATGCAGAGTGATCCAGGAACTAACTAGGTGTTCTTGGTATCTTCCCGCACCATCCTCACAGAATACAACGAACATGCTACCGGACTTTTCCCTAAGGACTTCGCCGAATACAAGAAAAACCATCAGATGATTACACGAAGCCAGAAGTAGAAGGAAGAAAACATAGAAGCAAGAAGAAGAAAGAAAGTAGTAGTGTCATTACACTACCAGAGACGGATTTGTTAACACCTGGAATAAAAAAGCATTGCCATTGCTGCCCTTCCTGACCCGACTCAAAGCCAAGCCAGTTGTGGGGTTGTTCCAGCATCGATTCCAGACACGCAGATGGTTTAGCCATGACACATTCTCTACAATTTCAGCACTTCCTCTCACCGACTTCTCTTCAACTGTCCCCTACTTCAAGGCTCGCCTTAATAGGTATCTTATCCTGTATATTATTGGTGAACACATTAATATCTCTTATCGAACTGGTCTGCCCCTTATTCATGCTGCTTCCTTTGCTGTAAAAACCCAATGTGAGAAAAGGGGCCTCCCTTTCACCTACAGCGACTTCGCTGTCCTGATCTCTAGTTCGTCATGCAACCCGTCCTCAGACCAAGTCCATTCCATCCAGCGGTCGACCCAAAGATGCATTCATCAATTTTAAAATGCTGTTCATTCAAAATAGGAATTTTCTCACATATAAATTAATATTGATATATATCGGCATACTGTGCATATTTAGACATTAGTAAAGTAAGGTTAGGTGGTTAGGTTCTGTTGGCGATTATTTATATTTGTAGTACGTGGGCAACCCGTCCTCGACTCAAGTCCATTCCATCCAGCGGTCGACCCCACAGACGCATTCATCAATTTTAAAATGCTGTTCGTTCTAAATAGGATTTTTCTCTGCTCGGTGAGGAGGGGACAGTGTGTTGTAGAGGCTTAGAGTTTGGGAAAGGAAGATGTTAGCTAATGAATTTCTATCCTGTGTATTATTGAACTCAGATTCCCAGTTTATATTATGAAGTTCATTTGTGAGATTGCCTATTGCTGCTTTACTGTGTAACCCGAAGATAAGTTTCTTGGTACCTGGTGGTGTTATGTCCATGTTTGGTATGAGGAAAGTAGGATGGTGGTCAGTTGTTCTGTCAGAGATTATACCAGATGCAAGGGGGAGTTGTTATGTTAGTCCAAGGGTGATACAAGGTAGTAGCGGATGTTCGAGTGATTCGGGTGGGCTTGGTGATTGTGGGGGATTAGCTTACAGGAGTTCACGCTGTTTAGGAAATAGTCGACTTGGGGGCTATTTTCTTGACCCAGGTCAATATTGAGGTCACCTAGAATCATGGGATTTTTGTTGAGATTGTTATTTATGATAAGATTCCTTAGGTTATCTGAGAATGCAGTTATATTAGTATTGGGAAATCTATAGAGAGCTCCAATAGTCATTGAGGATTTAAGGGATTTAATCGAGAACTGATCAAAGGTGTATTCACAATAGTCGTCTCTATCACTAATGACACTATTTGCAAATGAAGGTTTATTTTAGTAATTGATAGCTGTTCCACCTCCTTTTTTTATTAAGCTTACAGTTGTGAATGACTTTATAACCAGCTAAGTTGTAAAGTTAGGTATAGTCTTTACTTAGCCAGGTTTCTGTCAAGATAATCAACGATAGTTTAGTACCTAGCGCTGTGAGTAGTTCATTCATTGGTTCCACCAATCTTTGTAAAAAATTCTTGTATGTATGTACCTTACCTAAATAAACATTATTATTATTATTATTATTATTATTATTATTATTATTATTTATATCATCAAAATGTTTACCAAGTGATCTGACATTTTGGTAGGATGGGCAAGCGTTATTTTAGAGTTAGTTTTTTGCAAGATTTGCAGTGTAATACCTGCAATAGTGATGATCAATATGCTAGTTATTTTATATTTGTGACAACAGATTTAGTTCAGGATCAATTTCTCTGGATCAGGATCAATTTTCTCTGACCAGTCTCCGTGGTGTAGTGGTAAGACACTCGCCTGGCGTTCCACGAGCGCTTTGTCATGGGTTCGTATCCTGGCCGGGAAGGATTTACTGGGCGCAAATCCTTAACTGTAGCCTCTGTTTAACTCAACAGTAAAATGTGTACTTGGTTGAAACAACGATTCTTCGCGGCGGGGATCGTATTCCAGGGACCTGCCCGAAACGCTACGCGTACTAGTGGCTCTACAAGACTGTAACAACTCTTGTATATATCTAAAAAAAAAAAAAATCAGCTTGCATGTAGATGCAATGGTGTCAAGATACAATAAGGTAAGCAATTACAGAACAGTACCTTACCTTGAGGTTACCTTGAGGTGCTTCCGGGGCTTAGCGTCCCCGCGGCCCGGTCGTCGACCAGGCCTCCTGGTTGCCGGACTGATCAACCAGGCTGTTGGACGTGGCTGCTCGCAGCCTGACGTACGAGTCACAGCCTGGTTGATCAGGCTAAGTAAAATACTAAATCTGCTGTTAATATAAAATAACTAAAGCAAAGAAGAAAGGAAACAAATATTCAAATACACATATAATAAGAACAAGTAGGAGTAAAGATCCCTACAATTAGACAAGTAGGATACAGAAGTAAAAAAAATAAATAAAGATTGACAAGAATGATATTCAATAAGAAAATGGAATTAATAATAAAAAAAATTACAACATTCTTATGCTTTATCAACTTAGAATGGCCTGTTTTTAAACAATTTATTATGGATAATAATTTTTACTTTTCAATTACACCATTTTATTATTATTAATATTATTATTATGTTGTTGATTTAGGGGGCGACGACGATCATGAGATCGGGTGCGCCCCGGTGTACCCGTGAATGGCTAATCTCGAAGCCCGGAAAGGGTGAAACACCAAGCCTGATCGCGAAACGAGGAACGCCAATCACTGGAAGATAACATACCTCACGACAAAGAAACGCAAACAGGTAGATGATTGGGGAGGCCCCGGAGTCCCTCAGGGTGACAAGCACCGGCCCCGCCCCCACACAGAGAACACTAGGTAGCGAAACCAAAAACTCGGCCCCCAGCTAAAACGCAAAAAAATCATCTAATGTCCTACAGCAGAGCAGAAGCCGGCCGGCCGCCCCCAGCACGGCTGAGGGCACACCAGGAGCCCGCCAGGACCCGCCAACACCCGGCACCTCTCGGCCAAGCCGGCGCCGGACGCCGTCACCCCCGTCGGGAGAACCAGGAAGAACACGTCAAAGAAAATCTATCAATAATCCCGTGACCGCAAGGTGATGTGTGCGCCAGAGGTCGTACAACCAGACCGTTGAAGAGGAATGCCAAACGGTAGTAGCAAATCCAAATCCAAACGGAAGTAGCAAATCCAAATCGCAAAACAGAACGTGATCCGGCGGCCCCCAAGCGGGGGAGGCGTCCAGACGTCCGCTCGACGTCAAGGTTAAACCAGGAGTCCATTATTATTATTATTACAGTATTATTATTATTATTGTTATCCACTTGAAGGAAAACTTTAGTTATCCTAAAAATTTCACCATTTTCTTTTTTCTCCAACTTCGTTTTCAATGTTGATTCATTGTTTGATGGCTAACTACAATAATCTTTTTCATCAAGAAAATTCTAATGCCATTTTCATTGCCGGGGACTGGAAGCATGTTACGCTTATGGAGGTTTCAATAGGCCCAGTGGTAACCTTTCACAGTCTGCATTCTACAACAGTTGCCTATTTCATAGGTACTTTTTTTTACAGCTGGAATTTACCTTTACACCCTTTGACTAATATGGTTGGAGTGTTTCTTAGCTCTGCTAATGCCCCCTCAGTATTTTTAACGTTGTAGTCATGCCTCATCTGAGTCTTCTCTCCTGTGAGTGGAGTGGTTTTCCCAGCTGACTTGAATGTCAGAGTTTTCGACCCTAAAGAATACACGAATGCACAGGACCTTAATTGATCAATTCCTGGATGATTCATGTTTCTACGTGTTTAAGAACTGCTCTGAACAGACAACCTACCGAGTTATAGTAATTTAAATAACATCAGGCAGCAATTGTGGTTGATGATTAATTAGTAAACTGATCACACGCAGAGTCACAGCTCTCTTCCAGCCGTTAACGAGGCCACGGCTGATGTTTATCTCGTGACCACCAATACGATGGAAGCCGTCAAAATGCTTCGCTCCTATTGGCTAATTTGTTGTCTGGGCAGCCATTGTCTTAACGACGAGGCTCGTGGACGATCGAGCACCGAATTGGCATCCTAGTTGAGCCCTTGAACTGTGTTAGTTATGTGTGACTTGTTCCTCGCCCAAGGAACAGAAGCACTTCGTTAAGTAGCACAGAACGCCAAACCTACATACGTCACGCTTGAAGTCGAAACAGCTAAATCATTCACGTGTTAATTATTGTTGAAGTGTGAGAATTTTAATGACAAGCGAGACGGGTTGTTTACAGACAGTCGACACCGTGATGAAGCGTTTAGACGGAATCGTAAATACTGTATAGAGAGTGATTAAGACCGTAACTAACAATAGACAAGCTGTTCGCACCGGCTGTGTCGTGACTCCTGACTCTAACGAGTGTGTACAGAGCGTCATAGCTTGGACCACCTGTCCTCCGTCACCAGCTGTCTTCTGGTGTCACGCCCTCACCAGCCGACCCTGGACGATACCACGTGGGGTGTAAAGGGGTACCCACGGACCACACCGCCTGTTGTGGCTGGCACAGGATGTGAGAGTGAAAGTCTGGACGAAAATCGTAATAAAGTAAGTAGTACAGTACTCGATTTGAAGCCTTTAAGGGATCTATGTTGACCAGACCACACACTAAAAGGTGAAGGGACGACGACGTTTCGGTCCGTCCTGGACCATTCTCAAGTCGATTGTGCTTTAAGGGTTCTATGTTCGTGTGTGTATCGCCAAGTAGCATCTAGGAGGTTAGAGAGTTGTGTACTCGGCCAGCGGAACCCCGTGTAAGAGGTAAGGGATCAAGGTACGAGCATTTGGAGGCTTGTGTCTTCCGTGGCTTAGTACGAGCATTTGGAGGCTTGTGTCCTCCGTGGCTTAGTACGAGCATTTGGAGGCTTGTGTCCTCCGTGGCTTAGTACGAGCATTTGGAGGCTTGTGTCCTCCGTGGCTTAGTACGAGCATTTGGAGGCTTGTGTCCTCCGTGGCTTAGTACGAGCATTTGGAGGCTTGTGTCCTCCGTGGCTTAGTACGAGCATTTGGAGGCTTGTGTCCTCCGTGGCTTAGTACGAGCATTTGGAGGCTTGTGTCCTCCGTGGCTTAGTCTCACACGCCGTAGCGACGGACGTGGGAGAGTTACACCCTCACATACACTTTAAAATATAAGTTTTCTTATATGCAAATTGTCGTCGCTGTCTATTGTTGATTTCTCACGCCACATGTGCACGACGAGCAGCTGTTTAGAGCTCCGTGTGTCCCTTGCAATTGCTCAAGTGATTAGGAGTGGTAGAGAGTTGTTGGGTGGCCATTGCAGTGTTAAGGGAAAGCTGTTCATGTCTTGAGTGTTCTGTTGAATATCTAGATAAGTGACATGTTTAGCGAGATTCACGAAGCAGTTACGCAAGTACTTACGAACGTGTACATCTTTCATCAATCTTTGACGGTTTTGGTTACATTTATTAAGCAGTTTTACAAGCATGAAACTTGCCAATCAACTGTTGTTATTGTTATAAACAGCTTCCTGGTGCTTCGGAGCTCATTAACTGTTTAAAAATTGTAAACAAAGCCGCCCAAGATTGAGAAAATATGTACAGGTACGTAAGTGCTTGCGTAACTGCTTCGTGAACCTGGTGTCCTTTCAGTTTTCCAAGAGATATCCAACTGGATCCCACAGCCTTCAGAGTGTCCAGTTATCTCAGTTACCATATTACCGTAGTGGTTGGTATTTCAACTCATCAAATTTCAATTTCATCAAATTGCCTTACCTTGGCCTACACATAAGGGGCATAACTGGCCGACCCCTCACAGTGTTCAAGAGAGAACTATCAACATCAGAGGCCCGAGACTGTTCAACACGCTTCCACTACACATAAGGGACATAACTGGCCGACCCCTCACAGTGTTCAAGAGAGAACTATCAACATCAGAGGCCCCGAGACTGTTCAACACGCTTCCACTACACATAAGGGACATAACTGGCCGACCCCTCACAGTGTTCAAGAGAGAACTATCAACATCAGAGGCCCGAGACTGTTCAACACGCTTCCACTACACATAAGGGGCATAACTGGCCGACCTCTCACAGTGTTCAAGAGAGAACTATCAACATCAGAGGCCCGAGACTGTTCAACACGCTTCCACTACACATAAGGGGCATAACTGGCCGACCCCTCACAGTGTTCAAGAGAGAACTATCAACATCAGAGGCCCGAGACTGTTCAACACGCTTCCACTACACATAAGGGACATAACTGGCCGACCCCTCACAGTGTTCAAGAGAGAACTATCAACATCAGAGGCCCGAGACTGTTCAACACGCTTCCACTACACATAAGGGGCATAACTGGCCGACCCCTCACAGTGTTCAAGAGAGAACTATCAACATCAGAGGCCCGAGACTGTTCAACACGCTTCCACTACACATAAGGGGCATAACTGGCCGACCCCTCACAGTGTTCAAGAGAGAACTATCAACATCAGAGGCCCGAGACTGTTCAACACGCTTCCACTACACATAAGGGACATAACTGGTCGACCCCTCACAGTGTTCAAGAGAGAACTATCAACATCAGAGGCCCGAGACTGTTCAACACGCTTCCACTACACATAAGGGGCATAACTGGCCGACCCCTCACAGTGTTCAAGAGAGAACTATCAACATCAGAGGCCCGAGACTGTTCAACACGCTTCCACTACACATAAGGGGCATAACTGGCCGACCTCTCACAGTGTTCAAGAGAGAACTGGATAAGCACCTCCAAAGGATACCTGATCAACCAGGCTGTGACTCATACGTCAGGCTGCGAGCAGCCGCGTCCAACAGCCTGGTTGATCAGTCCGGCAACCAGGAGGCCTGGTCGACGACCGGGCCGCGGGGACGCTAAGCCCCGGAAGCACCTCAAGGTGGCCTTTTCAACCTGCCTCTTGAGGTTATCTTGAGATGATTTCGGGGCTTTAGTGTCCCTGCGGCCCGGTCCTCGACCAGGCCTCCACCCCCAGGAAGCAGCCCGTGACAGCTGACTAACACCCAGGTACCTACTTACTGCTAGGTAACAGGGGCATCTGGGTGAAAGAAACTCTGCCCATTGTTTCTCGCCGGCGCCCGGGATCAAACCCTGGACCATAGGATCCCGTGCAGGCGATGAGTCACAATAACGTGGCTGAAGTATGTTGACCAGACCACACACTAGAAGTTGAAGGGACGACGACGTTTCGGTCCGTCCTGGACCATTCTCAAGTCGACAATCGACTTGAGAATGGTCCCGGACGGACCGAAACGTCGTCGTCCCTTCAACTTCTAGTGTGTGGTCTGGTCAACATAGGATCACGTGTCACGTGTTCTGTCCGCTCAGCCACCGGCTCCCTAAACATGTTAGTCCTGCTTTTGATCCTTCTTCAAGTTTAAAATCTTCATGACATATTCCTTGTGGTCTTCGCTAAAAACCCTTATAAATTGTCTTGGGTTGCTGCCCAGTCCTTCTCCATGCTTGTCACCTTATTGGACTTCTGCAGATTACCACATTCTTATACTGAAAAACCTCTCCCAGATGTCCCTAATGAGATACTTATGTTGCATCTATACCTTATGTCGACCAGACCACACACTAGAAGGTGAAGGGACGATCACGTTTCGGTCCGTCTTGGACCATTCTCAAGTCGATTGTGGATGCTCCTTAGCTGCCATGTTGACCAGACCACACACTAGAAGGTGATGCTCCTTAGGGACGACTAGAAGGTGAAGGGACGACGACGTTTCGGTCCGTCTTGGACCATTCTCAAGTTGGTTGTGGATGCTCCTTAGCTGCCATGTTGACCAGACCACACACTAGAAGGTGAAGGGACGACGACGTTTCGGTCCGTCTTGGACCATTCTCAAGTTGGTTGTGGATGCTCCTTAGCTGCCATGTTGACCAGACCACACACTAGAAGGTGAAGGGACGACGACGTTCCTGTCCGTCCTGGCTCCTTAGCTGCCATGTTGACCAGACCACACACTAGAAGGTGAAGGGACGACGACGTTCCTGTCCGTCCTGGACCATTCTCAAGTTGGTTGTGGATGCTCCTTAGCTGCCATGTTGACCAGACCACACACTAGAAGGTGAAGGGACGACGACGTTTCGGTCCGTCTTGGACCATTCTCAAGTCGATTGTAGACGCCCCTTAGCTGCCATGTTGACTATATATTACTCCTCCACATCCATCATATTCCATGACAGCTAATGCTGTTTCCTGTATCTTTCTATTGCATGTTTTTGTTGTGTTATGTAATTTTCTATGCTCTTTTGTGTCCGGATTTTTGACTCCATGATTGTAAGATGAGCCCGAGGCTCTGGGCGTCTCGCTTCCCTGTTGTTGGCCAGAGATGAATCTGTTTGTTATTTCTCAGAGCCTTTGGGTGAAGAATTTCATCATGCTTCATGGAGGGGTTCACAGTGTTCCTTTGTGTTGCTTCTAAGAACACATTCTTGTCTTCACAGTGGCCGGGTGTTGCAAGCCCACTTTCTCGTTTTCCTGTCATTATGCTCGTATACATATGTCCTTACTGGACAAGACCAGAACATAACGATGCCAACACAGAAGACACTGTTCAACATAACAGGCCAATTACACCTGATTAATCTTTGGGATAGGAGCTGCCTCGTATGGGTCAATAGGCCTTCTGTTGTTAAGGATTGGCTACCTGGAACAAAAAGTTCCAAGAAGCAACAAGTAACACAGGCTCTGGTGAGCCCGTCTGCAGTTACCTTTATTCATATGTTATTATGTGTTTCGTCCCCCATTTATCCCTTATGTATCCCCCTTTATTTTACCTTTGTCACCTGACCCCGTACGGGTATAAATCAACAAATATAAATTTATATATATATATATATATATATTCTGGCTTGTTCGCATATATATATATATATATATATATATATATATATATATATATATATATATATATATATATAATTATGGTTTCAGAATATTTCGAACCTACACTGTTCATTCTCAAGTGATGAATGACAAAAATACAAGACCAGAATATTAATAAGATTGAAGGCCAACCGCACACAAAATTATGTGAGGCGATGGGCCGATGAAAACATTAATAAGAATATAAAATAAATGAGGTGATGGGCCAATGAAAAAAAAAACTAGATAGTTAAGGGGGTCAGTCACGTACGAAGTCAGGTGAAAGGGTAATAAGAACTAGGGTGACTGTAGTGGGCATTACGGGCTATTCATGCCCGTGCCACCTCTTTGGTGGTTTAATCTTCATCAAAGTAGTGGGCATCGTATGGGCAGTGGCTTCACTGTCAGCTAGTTCTTGTGTTGCTTTCACTCTCATGGTGGGGGAGAGTGAATGATTGTGATGCAGAAAGTGTATCTCAGAGAGAGGGAGATACACTTAAATATATATACTTAAAGAAATATATATATTTCTTGCCCGAAACGCATTGCGTAATAGTGGCTTTAGGCATTGTATGTACTAGCTCTATCTATATATCAATCCATTAATGTAACATCACTTGTATGTATGTATGTACCTTACCTGAATAAACATCTGAATCTGAATCTGAATCTGAATCTTTAGCGACGGGGTCGGTCGGTCGGTCGGTCGGTCGGTCGGTCGGTCGGGCTCTTGGTCGTCTACTCAGCGTGGTGACTTTTTTAATGTTTCTATATTTCACTTTCCGTCCGTCCATCATTTTTTTGTTTGGGGGGGAGGGGGTAGTATTGTTCTGCTCTGTATTTAAATTAGGTTTTGGATTTTCAAGATGGATAACTGGCTCTGTATCTGTCTGTCTGTCTGTCTCTCTCTTTGTCTCTCTCTCTGTCTCTTTCTCTCTCTCTCATTCTCTGTCTCATTCTCTGTCGCATTCTCTGTCTCTCTCTCTGTCTGTCTGTCTGTCTGTCTCTCTCTCTCTCTCTCTCTCTCTCTCTCTCTCTCTCTCTCTCTCTCTCTCTCTCTCTCTCTCTCTCTCTCTCTCTCTCTCTCTCTCTCTCTCTCTCTCTCTCTCTCTTTCTCTATCGCTCTCTCACTTTTTCTTTCTATCTTTCTCTCTCTCTCGCTGTATCTCTCTCTCTCTTATCTCGTTAATTCTTTTGTTGAGACATAATAAAGTTGAGGAGCGAGGCTGAGAAATATTTTAGTATCTTCCCCGTGTATATAGAAATATAACGAGAATGTCGCCGCCCCTCGCTCAGCGAACCCTTCGCTAACAGCTCTCTTATCTCGTTCTTTTTGCTGTTAGTTTTAACTTCAACATCGATCTCATCATTGCTCTCACCCTTATCCCGAAAAGTAGATTTGGAAGCTTTAAAAATTAATTATATTTGCACCGAGGCTCGTCCCAGAGCCATTTGAAATACAGCACCCAGAAAGGTAGCAAGGGCTTGACGCTGGTACAAAACTATATTAGAGAGGAGACATGATCGAATCTTACGGTACTTCATCGTACCGTAAGATTCACCACCTTAAAAGAACCAGCAGTATCAGGGAGAGGGTGAACATGCCCCTCACACCGCTTGAGAAACGCCTGAAAAGGCAGCCTGGAGGTGGAACTTGGCCACAGCACAGTTGTCATGAAGTTCAACACGAGCAAATGTAAAGTTATGGAAATGGGACTAGGAGATAGGCGACCAAAGTGATAGTACACAATGAAGGGGAACTGCTTACCTGTGACGACGCGAGAAAGAGACCTGGGGGTGGACGTAACACCTAATCTATCTCCTGAGGCACATATAAATAGGATAACGACAGCAGCGTACTCTACACTGGCAAAAGTTAGAACATCATTCAGAAACCTAAGTGAGGAGGCATTTAGGGCGCTTTACACTGCCTACGTGAGGCCAGTCTTAGCGTATGCCGCCTCATCATGGAGTCCCCATCTGAAGAAACACATAAGGAAACTGGAAAATGTTCAGAAGTTTGCAACGAGACTCGTCCCAGCGTTACGAGGGATGGGGTATGAGGAGCGCCTGAGGGAACTGTGCCTTACGACACTAGAAAGAAGAAGGGAGAGGGGGGACATGATAGGAACGTATAAAATACTCAGAGGGATTGACAGAGTGGACGTAGACGAAATGTTCACACGGAATAGTAACAGAACGAGGGGACACGGATGGAAGATTGAAGCTCAGATGAGTCACAGAGATGTTAGGAAGATTTCTTTTAGCGTGAGAGTAGTGGGAAAATGGAATGCACTTCAGGAACAGGTTGTGGAAGCAAATACTATTCATAATTTTAAAACCAGGTATGATAGGGAAATGGGACAGGAGTCATTGCTGTAAACAACCGATGCTCGAAAGGCGGGATCCAAGAGTCAATGCTCGATTCTGCAGACACAACTAGGTGAGTACACACACACACACACACACACACACACACACACACACACACACACACACACACACACACACACACACACACACACACACACACACACACACACACACACACAAACAAATGGTTTTAGAACGAAGCAGAAGAAACCTGTGATAGATAACCCAGCATCCCAACTTTCTTATCTCCGTGAGATGCTGCAAGGTGACAGACAGACCCCAGACATGGTCCACTTACTTAGCGTCAAGAATACCATTGTCGCGAGTCTTGTGTAGCTCTCCTGTACCCCTGCCTGCCTGCCTTCCTCACTGCTTGCCTGCCTTCCTCACTACTTGCCTGCCTTCCTCACTGCTTGCCTGCCTTCCTTACTACTTGCCTGCCTTCCTTACTGCTTGCCTGCCTTCCTTACTGCTTGCCTGCCTGTACCCCTGCTTGCCTGCCTGTACCCCTGCTTGCATGCCTGTACCTCTGATTGCCTGCCTTCCTTACTGCTTGTCTGCCTTCCTTACTGCTTGCCTGCCTGTACCCCTGCTTGCCTGCCTGTACCCCTGCTTGCCTGCCTGTACCCCTGCTTGCCTGCCTGTACCCCTGCTTGCCTGCCTGTACCCCTGCCTGCCTGCCTTCCTCACTGCTTGCCTGCCTTCCTCACTACTTGCCTGCCTTCCTCACTGCTTGCCTGCCTTCCTTACTACTTGCCTGCCTGTACCCCTGCTTGCCTGCCTTCCTTACTGCTTGCCTGCCTGTACCCCTGCTTGCCTGCCTGTACCCCTGCTTGCATGCCTGTACCTCTGATTGCCTGCCTTCCTTACTGCTTGCCTGCCTTCCTTACTGCTTGCCTGCCTTCCTTACTGCTTGCCTGCCTGTACCCCTGCTTGCATGCCTGTACCTCTGATTGCCTGCCTTCCTTACTGCTTGTCTGCCTTCCTTACTGCTTGCCTGCCTGTACCCCTGCTTGCCTGCCTGTACCCCTGCTTGCCTGCCTGTACCCCTGCTTGCCTGCCTGTACCCCTGCTTGCCTGCCTGTACCCCTGCTTGCCTGCCTTCCTCACTGCTTGGCTGCCTTCCTCACTATTTGCCTGCCTTCCTCACTGCTTTCCTACCTTCCTCACTACCTGCCTGCCTTCCTTACTACCTGCCTGCCTTCCTTACTACTTGCCTGCCTTCTTCACTACTTGCCTGCCTTCTTCACTACTTGCCTGCCTTCCTTACTACCTGCTTGCCTTCCTTACTACTTGCCTGCCTTCTTCACTACTTGCCTGCCTTCTTCACTGCTTGCCTGCCTTCCTTACTACTTGCCTGCCTTCTTCACTACTTGCCTGCCTTCCTCACTACTTGCCTGCTTTCTTCACTACTTGCCTGCCTTCCTCACTACTTGCCTGCCTTCCTCACTACTTGCCTGCCTTCCTCACTACCTGCCTGCCTTCCTTACTACTTGCCTGCCTTCCTCACTACTTGCCTGCCTTCCTCACTACTTGCCTGCCTTCCTTACTACTTGCCTGCTTTCCTCACTCCTTGCCTGCCTTCCTCACTACTTGCCTGCCTTCCTCACTGCTTGCCTGCCTTCCTCACTACTTGCCTGCTTTCTTCACTACTTGCCTGCCTTCTTCACTACTTGCCTGCCTTCCTCACTACTTGCCTGCTTTCTTCACTACTTGCCTGCCTTCCTCACTACTTGCCTGCCTTCCTCACTACTTGCCTGCCTTCCTCACTACTTGCCTGCCTTCCTCACTACTTGCCTGCCTTCCTCACTACTTGCCTGCCTTCCTCACTGCTTGCCTGCCTTCCTCACTACTTGCCTGCCTTCCTCACTGCTTGCCTGCCTTCCTCACTACTTGCCTGCCTTCCTCACTACTTGCCTGCCTTCCTCACTACTTGCCTGCCTTCCTCACTACTTGCCTGCCTTCCTCACTGCTTGCCTGCCTTCCTCACTACTTGCTTGTCTTCCTCACTACTTGCCTGCCTTCCTCACTGCTTGCCTGCCTTCCTCACTATCTGCCTGCCTTCCTCACTACCTGCCTGCCTTCCTTACTACTTGCCTGCCTTTCTCACTACTTGCCTGCCTTCCTCACTACTTGCCTGCCTTCCTCACTACTTGCCTGCCTTCCTCACTGCTTGCCTGCCTTCCTCACTACTTGCCTGCCTTCCTCACTACTTGCCTGCCTGCCTTCCTCACTACTTGCCTGCCTGCCTTCCTCACTACTTGCCTGCCTGCCTTCCTCACTACTTGCCTGCCTGCCTTCCTCACTACTTGCCTGCCTTCCTCACTACTTGCCTGCCTGCCTTCCTCACTACTTGCCTGCCTGCCTTCCTCACTACTTGCCTGCCTTCCTCACTATCTGCCTGCCTTCCTCACTATCTGCCTGCCTTCCTCACTATCTGCCTGCCTTCCTCACAACATTCTCTAGCCAGTAAGCCTTGACGATTGATTTGACTTATTTTGACCTGATATAAAAAAAATACAAAATCATCCCCCTTGCCCCAAAATCCTGTTGTTTATACTTTGGGTTCAGATTAATAAGATGCCCGGCGGAGGCATTATGAAAAATTACGTTTTGAACAAGAGCATCTTGAGTCATGTACGAAGACACACTTACGTGAGTTTGACTTTAAATCATTATTTTGATCAAGAACTTCAGAATGGTTTCCTTCCGGTAGAGCTGTAAGGTAATTTGAAGTAATTACCTTCATAACTACTGGTAGTACACTAATTAAGAGGGAGAGAGGGAGGTTAGAATTGAAGGGAACACACCTAAAATCATTTCTTTTTGAGTCTTTTTGGAGATGCTGAAAACGTCTCAAACCCATTCGAATTGGTTTGTTGACTGAGTTCTCTGTGTCACATAAGTCGGCTTTGTTGACTGAGTCGTCTGCGTCACATGAGTCGACTTTGTTGACTGAGTCGTGTGCGTCACATGAGTCGGCTTTGTTGACTGAGTCGTCTGCGTCACATGAGTCGACTTTGTTGACTGAGTCGTCTGCGTCACATGAGTCGGCTTTGTTGACTGAGTCGTCTGCGTCACATGAGTCGACTTTGTTGACTGAGTCGTCTGCGTCACGTGAGTCGGCTTTGTTGACTGAGTCGTCTGCGTCACGTGAGTCGGCTTTGTTGACTGAGTCGTGTGCGTCACATGAGTCGGCTTTGTTGACTGAGTCGTCTGCGTCACATGAGTCGACTTTGTTGACTGAGTCGTGTGCGTCACATGAGTCGGCTTTGTTGACTGAGTCGTCTGCGTCACATGAGTCGACTTTGTTGACTGAGTCGTCTGCGTCACGTGAGTCGGCTTTGTTGACTGAGTCGTCTGCGTCACGTGAGTCGGCTTTGTTGACTGAGTCGTCTGCGTCACATGAGTCGGCTTTGTTGACTGAGTCGTCTGCGTCACATGAGTCGGCTTTGTTGACTGAGTCGTCTGCGTCACATGAGTCGACTTTGTTGACTGAGTCGTGTGCGTCACATGAGTCGGCTTTGTTGACTGAGTCGTCTGCGTCACATGAGTCGACTTTGTTGACTGAGTCGTCTGCGTCACGTGAGTCGGCTTTGTTGACTGAGTCGTCTGCGTCACGTGAGTCGGCTTTGTTGACTGAGTCGTCTGCGTCACATGAGTCGGCTTTGTTGACTGAGTCGTCTGCGTCACATGAGTCGGCTTTGTCGACTGAGTCGTCTGCGTCACATGAGTCGACTTTGTTGACTGAGTCGTGTGCGTCACATGAGTCGGCTTTGTTGACTGAGTCGTCTGCGTCACATGAGTCGGCTTTGTTGACTGAGTCGTCTGCGTCACATAAGTTGGCTTTGTTGACTGAGTCGTGTGCGTCACATAAGTCGGCTTTGTTGACTGAGTCGTCTGCGTCACATAAGTCGGCTTTGTTGACTGAGTCGTCTGCGTCACATGAGTCGACTTTGTTGACTGAGTCGTGTGCGTCAAGGGGGGTTTATCGAGCGTGCAGTCTGAGAATTAGGAGCAGTTGATGTAACATGGATGAAAAAGGAGTTGATTAATATAACACAGCTTCAAAGTGGCGGAGAAATTACCAGTAGCTGATTTGTCTGGCGCTATCAGAGGCTATATCGAGAAGCAACGTACACAGATTACACAGTGTGGGTGGCAGGACACACCAGTGTAGGTACCACACCCACACACACACACACACACACACACACACACACACACACACACACACACACACACACACACAAGGTACTTAAGGAAATTCCTGTTTCATTTTTCCTCCGTGGTCCGACATTGTCACATTCTTAATCACGTGTTTATTTTCGTGATGTACACACACACACACACACATATATATATATATATATATATATATATATATATATATATATATATATATATATATATATATATATATATATATATATATATATATATATATATATATATATATATATATATATATATATATTAACAATCTTTAGACAACACCCACCAGTGGGCCTCGAACCCAGAAAGCACAACTACCTTCCAGTAGCTGCCATAACTAGTACGCCTTAGTCCACTACACCAACATCAGACCCTTAAAAGAGATAGAGATTTCGAGGTATTTACCTCAAACTTCTCTATCTCCCAAGAGCACCAGAGTGGTGAGGGATTATATCACGTTCTTTCATCAAGCCTGAGGATATCATTGGATGATATCCTCAGTCTGACACAGCGAGATATCTTTTGAAATGATATCGCCTTGGGATCTAATCATCGACTTGAAGGATCAAAGCTCTTGTGCTGCAGCCAGTCCTCATAAACAGTGACCAAAGGCTCGTTAATACAGCCACCAAACACCTTGTTTACGTGTGAAAAACACTATACACACAGAACGGATATACACCGCGATTTGTATATATATATATATATATATATATATATATATATATATATATACTCATCTTCTTGGTGTGTGTATATATATATATATATATATATATATATATATATATATATATATATATATATATATATATATATATATATATATATATATATATATATATATATATATATACACACAGAAACTTCGCTTTAGTCTTGAACTCTCTGATTGTTTTAAGAAATGGTGCTTCAGTATTTGAGTTGGTCTTGGCTAGGTGGAACATCTGCCTCTTCCACCATTTACACAAACCCTCCCACATTATGGGAAAGAGGAACATCTCCTCTCCCTTCCCCACCATTAGCAAAAACTGGAGCCAACGCCTCTCTCTCTCACCCCATCCCTCCTTCTCATTTTATTACTGAAGATAGCGTTGAGAATCAGGACTCACACCAACGCTCGTATCAAGTCACTAAAAGCAGATATTATGCTAATGCTCGTGTATCCTGGGATACGAAAGGAGGTTGGCCGGCCGTAATATTTCTTATCACATCTCCCAGCGACGAAGTGATGAATTTTTTTCACACCATGGATAAGGAGGAGGAGTATGTCTCTCAGCATGTTATATAACCTCACACTTGGAAGTATATCAACAGAATTATATAAAAATATTATCTCAGATATAATTTTTTTTCTTTACAGTTACAGGAAATTTGGAAAATGTTTAAAGAAGTTCAGTTTGGGGGGAATAAGTATTTTAATATGTTTACTTTTTATGTTAAAATAACATCCACTTTAAAATCACATTTATAATAGACCAACAGAAATAGACACTAGAATCTAATATATCATTCGTGGTATGAAGTTTGGACTACAATTGACAGACACAAGTCATACAACATGAGCCAGTTGATCAGATGGCTAAAGCTCCCAACATAAGAGCCATAGAACCTATTTAAAAGGTTGTTGAAACCTCATTTCTCTATCACAACCAGAGACTGAAGAACGAATCCCTGATTGATAAGGGGGGGGGGGTTCAATTGTGTATTAAGACAAAATCGCAGCTATTTTTGTTTCAGATATATTGTTGTATTATGCAGTACTGATAATCTCATACAATAGCCTCGTATTTTAATTTATTTATGAAAAGAAATCAGAATATTCATTGCCTTTTTCTACTCCAAATCCAGTATTAATTTGTGTCTGCTGAAAAATACACCTGGAGTCGTTTCTCCGCCAGTGTGTATACTGTATGATATGTATTGTATTGCCCCGCCATGGTGAATAATGTACGGCTCCGCTATGGTGTATGCTGTATGCCCTTTTCATGGTGTATACTGTATTGGCCCGTCATGGTGTGGTATATCCCCATAGTGGGCAAGGAACAGGGTGGAGGCGTGAGTAGTGGATCAGAGTGAAGGAGCGGGCAGGGCTCATGGAGAAAGCAGAGACGACAAAGAAAGCAGAGGCGACAAAGAAAGCAGAGGCGACAAAAGAAAGCAGAGGCGACAAAAGAAAGCAGAGGCGACAAAAGAAACCAAAGGACACAAAGAAAGCAGAGGCGACAAAAGAAAGCAGAGGCGACAAAAGAAAGCAGAGGCGACAAAAGAAACCAAAGGACACAAAGAAAGCAGAGGCGACAAAAGAAAGCAGAGGCGACAAAAGAAAGCAGAGGCGACAAAAGAAACCAAAGGACACAAAGAAAGCAGAGGCGACAAAAGAAAGCAGAGGCGACAAAAGAAAGCAGAGGCGACAAAAGAAACCAAAGGACACAAAGAAAGCAGAGGCGACAAAAGAAAGCAGAGGCGACAAAAGAAAGCAGAGGCGACAAAAGAAAGCAGGCGACAAAAGAAAGCAGAAACGACAAAGAAAGCAGAGGCGATAAAAGAAAGCAGAGGCGACAAAAGAAAGCAGAGGCGACAAAAGAAAGCAGAGGCGACAAAAGAAACCAAAGGACACAAAGAAAGCAGAGACAACAAAGAAAGCAGAGACAACAAAGAAAGCAGAGACAACAAAGAAAGCAGAGACAACAAAGAAAGCAGAGGCGACAAAAGAAACCAAAGGACACAAAGAAAGCAGACACAACAAAGATAGCAGAGGTGACAAAAGAAAGCAGAGGCGACAGAGTAAGCAAAAACAACTATTTCAAGAGGGATGACGTCAGGGGGCTATGAAGTGGGATTGAACTCGCGCCTCAGCTGGGCTTCCCCAAACACACGCAATACCCACTCGACCATGATGAGCCTTCAGACATCACACCCCAGAAGATCTACCAAACTTGCTCACACAGTTTAGAAGACACTCAACTGGGTACCCAAATCCACACTTAATATGGTACCCACTCCCATGGTACCCCACTCGTACCCAAGTACCCTCTCGTACCCAGGTAGTGATGTGTGTGTCTCACCCTTTCGTCCAGTCAGTGCACAAAAACATCACCAACAACCTGATGTATCTAGAAAGAAGGTGATATATTGCGTGTTCATTATGCACCTTAAACCGGATTGAGTTGCTTCGCATATATATATATACTGGCCAGACTGTACGAACTGAAAGCCTGCCGCAGCCTACCGCAGCCTACCGCAGCCTGACGACGGACTGCGTGAGTGTGTGTTAAATGCGGGCTAATGCAGCCTGGTCTAAAATCAGGGGCTAGATTCACGAAGCAGATACGCAAGCACTTACGAACGTGTACATCTTTCCTCAATATTTGACGGCTCTGGTTACATTTATTAAACAGTTTACAAGCATGAAACCTTCGTAATCGACTGTTGTTATTGTTATAAACAGCCTCCTGGTGCTTCGGAGCTCATTAACTGTTTACTAATTGTAAACAAAGCCGCCAAAGTTTGAGAAAAGATGTCCAGGTTCGTAAGTGCTTCGTGAATCTGGCCCCTGGTCCGGCTAGAATATTGTGACGTAAGTGACGTCACAATATTACGAACCATACACGAAATACTAATTTATGTCTCTTGTTCTCCTTAAGTTAGATTGGGTTAGGTTAGGTTAGGTTAGATTGGGCTAGGGTTAGGCTTGGTTAGGTTGGGCTAGGGTTAGACTTGGTTAGGTTGGGCTAGATTAAGTTAGACTGGGCTAGGGTTAGGCTTGGTTAGGTTGGGCTAGGGTTAGGCTTGGTTAGGTTGGGCTAGATTAAGTTAGATTGGGCTAGGGTTAGGCTTGGTTAGGTTGGGCTAGATTAAGTTAGATTGGGCTAGGGTTAGGCTTGGTTAGGTTGGGCTAGATTAAGTTAGATTGGGCTAGGGTTAGGCTTGGTTAGGTTGGGCTAGATTAAGTTAGATTGGGCTAGGGTTAGGCTTGGTTAGGTTGGGCTAGATTAAGTTAGATTGGGCTAGGGTTAGGCTTGGTTAGGTTGGGCTAGATTAAGTTAGATTGGGCTAGGGTTAGGCTTGGTTAGGTTGGGATAGATTAAGTTAGATTGGGCTAGGGTTAGGCTTGGTTAGGTTGGGCTAGATTAAGTTAGATTGGGCTAGGGTTAGGCTTGGTTAGGTTGGGTTTTTTTTATAGAGTACTGATGACGAAGATGATGCGTACTTTTTTCAGGTCATGAGCCCTTCTCGCCAAGAGGATCGTCGACGCGAAAAGTGAATCTTTAAACGCCACTATTCTCCAGATGTGTTGCTGGTGACGGTCTCGCTTCATGCAGGTCGGCGTTCAATCCCCCGACTGTCCAAGTAGATGGGCACCATTCCCCTCCCCCCCCCCCCTCCCATCCTATCCCAAATCCTTATCCTGACCCCTTCCCAGTGCTATATAGTCGTGATGGCTTGGCGCTTTCCCCCTGATAATAAAGGAGACCTTACCTCCCCTTCGGCTGGCAATTGTCAGCATTATAACTCACGTTAGTACCATAATAACTCAATTTAACACGTGGTGGTGAAGTCACCTTAACCCAAGTTAGCCTTGTTGTGTCGTTAGCGTCAAGACATCAGACGTCAAGGAGGCGAAGTCAATTACTTAAGACGAAATTGCTTCTGTTTTTTTTTGTGGTTGCCATCTTGTGAGTTCAATCTCATTTATTCTATTTCTCTAAAATATTGAGAGAATTTAACTTGGTTTTCCTATCTGCTTTCGTAATTTGTTGCTGTTTTTCTTATATACGTTATTTTAGTTGATATTGTATTGCTGTTGAAATAAATTTACCAAGGCCTTCTGAATGTAAACAATGGATGACGTCAGAGAGCAGCTGATGCTCATTTGTTTCATCATGGCGGTCGACGACCAACCAATTTGCAATCCTTTTCTCGCTGACGTTATCGGCGACACCGAATAAATTATCACCAGTTTATTTGTCCAGGTTGGGAGATAAATAACCCAGTTGGAGGGAGATCGGGTCGTTAGCAAGGTATATACTTCTAAAAACTTGATATTTATCCTAACAATGCACTTCTCACACACTTGTTATATCTTAACAAGTATATATATATATATATATATATATATATATATATATATATATATATATATATATATATATATATATATATATATATGAAATGTTAGACTAGAAATAAAAATGAATTTTGGAGAATTGATTTTTGATTTACCTCCAACAGTGAAGCGTAATGTACGAAAGATTGAGAAAATTCGTGTTAGAATTATTAATCTTACTTTTTCGGTCATATTTAATAATATATGTCTACAGGAAAGACTGCTACCAAAATATACTGATATTATACGATATATATATATATATATATATATATATATATATATATATATATATATATATATATATATATATATATATATATATATATATATATACTTTTTAAGTTTTTCATTTATTTGAAAAAAATTGACTAGTTTAACTAGTGTTTTGCTACTGAAAGTGAAGCACTCCATTTGCAATTAAAAGCGATTAACTGCCCATGTAGGAAAAATCAAATAGGTTGAGCTGTTATCGTGGACAAGAATGATGGATCGATGTGTGTTGCTGGAGTTACTGAAATTGCTCTGAACAAATTAGGAGCTCCGGCACTCTGTCCCGCTAGCTAATTGTGTTGAGAGCATGTATACACGATGATTTAACTCCAATGTATAATTTTCATTATATGTAGCAGTGTTTAAACTAATAATATGCCTGTTTCTGTATTAATTCTGGCTTTTCTTCCATTTAGCTATTGTAATGTGATTAACTACAACTGTCGGTTGTTCAACAACTGGAAGTTGTTAGATCACGTGGTTTGGTGTTGAATTTAAAGTTTGCCTACAGGGTTGATAAGGGCTGTTAATCCCTGGAGGGTTAAGGCCAATTAACCTCTGGTGGGTTATTAAGTTGTTAAATCCTCCTCCTCACAAGTACTGTCTAGCCAACTAGCAAGTTTATCTTTTAACATAGGAAACTAGAAAGCATGTTTAACATATCTCAAGCATAAAATCTCAGTGGGTATACACCGAGGAGTGAGGTATACCGTGAGGAATATTGGTACTAGTACTTCTACTTCTACTTCTACTTCTGAGTAGAATTAGAACTACTGCTGCTGCTGTTTGGCTTAACTAATGCTTTTATAATTGTACAATTGTATTTTCCTTCATATAAAAAAAGGAAGAAGTATTCCAACATGAGAAATATTCCAAAGTGAGAAATATTCCGAAGTGAGAAATATTCCAAAGTGAGAAATATTCTGAAGTGAGAAATATTCCAAAGTGAGAAATATTCCGAAGTGAGAAATATTCCGAAGTGAGAAATTTTCCAAAGTGAGAAATATTCCGAAGTGAGAAATATTCCAAAGTGAGAAATATTCCAAAGTGAGAAATATTCCGAAGTGAGAAATATTCCAAAGTGAGAAAACGAAGTGAGAAATATTCCAAAGTGAGAAATATTCCAAAGTGAGAAATATTCCAACGTGAGAAATATTCCAAAGTGAGAAATATTCCAACGTGAGAAATATTCCAAAGTGAGAAATATTCCAAAGTGAGAAATATTCCAAAGTGAGAAATATTCCAAAGTGAGAAATATTCCGAAGTGAGAAATATTCCAAAGTGAGAAATATTCCGAAGTGAGAAATATTCCGAAGTGAGAAATTTTCCAAAGTGAGAAATATTCCGAAGTGAGAAATATTCCAAAGTGAGAAATATTCCAACGTGAGAAATATTCCAACATGAGAAATATTCCAAAGTGAGAAATATTCCAACGTGAGAAATATTCCAACGTGAGAAATATTCTGAAGTGAGAAATAAAGTGAGAAATATCCAAAGTGAGATTCCAAAGTGAGAAATATTCCCAACGTGAGAAATATTCCAAAGTGAGAAATATTCCATGAGAAATATTCCAAAGTGAGAAATATTCCAAAGTGAGAAATATTCCAAAGTGAGAAATATTCCATGAGAAATATTCCGAAGTGAGAAATATTCCAAAAGAAATACTCCAAAGTGAGAAATATTCCAAAGTGAGAAATATTCCGAAGTGAGAAATATTCCAAAGTGAGAAATATTCCAACGTGAGAAATATTCCAACGTGAGAAATATTCCAACATGAGAAATATTCCAAAGTGAGAAATATTCCAACGTGAGAAATATTCCAACATGATAAATATTCCAAAGTGAGAAATATTCCAAAGTGAGAAATATTCCAACGTGAGAAATATTCCAAAGTGAGAAATATTCCAAAGTGAGAAATATTCCAAAGTGAGAAATATTCCGAAGTGAGAAATATTCCAAAGTGAGAAATATTCCAACGTGAGAAATATTCCAACGTGAGAAATATTCCAAAGTGAGAAATATTCCAACGTGAGAAATATTCCAAAGTGAGAAATATTCCAATATGAGAAATATTCCAAAGTGAGAAATATTCCATTATGAGAAATATTCCAACATGAGAAATATTCTGAAGTGAGAAATGTTCCAAGATCAATTTGCAAATAATTTTGGAGACTTATTTATGGTGTTGTCCAACTCGCACATCATCTTCATCATCTCAAAACGTCTCGAGAAAATAATTCAGATAATTCTTGTTTTGATTCGCGCGACAAACTGTTGTTTCTTGGGTTTATTTCCTTGTTTAGAATAATTTTTCAACACTTAACTAAAAATAGTGATAAAAGCAAATCAAGAACTAATATTTCTATATATATTTCTATATATATATATATATATATATATATATATATATATATATATATATATATATATATATATATATATATATATATATATATATATATATATTTATAGGTATATTTCTCATGTTATTCAAGAACAATAATTCCAAAAATAATAACGTTGAAGAACAAGCTAATAACAACAAAAGGAAGGATAATAGAGGATCAAACAGAACAAAAACACGAACAAAAAAAATATTAAAGTAAAAAAAGTTCAGCATTAACAAGAAAACAAAAAAATCTAAACAAATAAACCTTTAGGACGCGAACAAAGACAGCTTCAGCAACACCAAAGACAGCAAGAACAGTGCACCAAAGAGAACAAGTTCAGACACAGATAAGGACCAAAGACTTAAGCAAGAACACGGCCCTGAGTGAGAACAAAGACCTTCCACCCCTGATTGCAATCAGAGATCTTGTTTGCAATTTACACAAATAAGATGCCAGTTATCCTTTGCAATGTCCTTGTGTTCACCAGGGGACCACGATATACAGAGACAGGATGCACAAAGTCCTACTATAGCATGATCCTGTGAAAAATAACGCCTCAAAGGGGGACACTGACCTATTTCTAAATTACCAAAGTAAAGAAAACGAAAATTTACAATTTTAGACCAAATTTAAATGAAGCCCATTCAGATAAATAATAATAATAATAGGATTTATTGGATAAATGAACAGTACACTGAGAAATAACTAGGATGTGTAATCGATGGTCAAGGGATGAGAGTTCGATTCTATTGCATAACCTCAATGTTTACACAGGTGCTGGGTGCTGAGTCCTGAGGCATAACATCTTGTCTGTAAGCCAAGAAATAGATTTCAAGAAGCAGATCTTGCCTGGGGACTCGAGTTTTAGGGTGACGTGTGAACCCACTAAAGTAGAGGCCTCAAGTCCACTACTTTAGTGGGTTCTTTGGACGTGTTCCAGACTGCCTCAAGTCCGCTACTTTAGTGGGTTCATTGGACGTGTTCCAGACTGCCTCAAGTCCGCTACTTTAGTGGGTTCATCGGACGTGTTCCAGACTGCCTCAAGTCCGCTACTTTAGTGGGTTCATTGGACGTGTTCCAGACTGCCTCAAGTCCGCTACTTTAGTGGGTTCATCGGACGTGTTCCAGACTGCCTCAAGTCCGCTACTTTAGTGGGTTCATCGGACGTGTTCCAGACTGCCTCAAGTCCACTACTCTAGTGGGTTCATCGGACGTGTTCCAGACTGCCTCAAGTCCACTACTTTAGTGGGTTCTTTGGACGTGTTCCAGACTGCCTCAAGTCTGTTACTTTAGTGGGTTCATTGGACGTGTTCCAGACTGCCTCAAGTCTGCTACTTTAGTGGGTTCATTGGACGTGTTCCAGACTGCCTCAAGTCCACTACTTTAGTAGGTTCATTGGACGTGTTCCAGACTGCCTCAAGTCCACTACTTTAGTGGGTTCATTGGACGTGTTCCAGGCTGCCTCAAGTCCACTACTTTAGTGGGTTCATTGGACGTATTCCAGACTGCCTCAAGTCCACTACTTTAGTGCTCAAATAGAACACGAAATTCCACTTCGTTTCGCTTACTCCAGTTGGTCGGAACCGAGGGCCCCCCACCGCCTCGTTCAATAGGATCTTGTAAATTTAATATGAGGCTCTACTTCTTAAAACTTATGAAGTTTTATGAAGTATCGTTACATGTATAGTCGTAATGGCTTGGTGGCCATTACGCTTCATGCAGGTCGGCGTTCAATCCCCGACCTTTCGAGTGATTGGGCACCATTCCTTCTCCTCCTCCTCGGCCTATACCAAATCCTTATTCTGATTCCTTCCAAGTGCTACATAGTCGTAATGGCTTGGCGCTTTCCCGTGATAATTTCCTCCCTCCCTTCCCTTCCCTTCCCTTCCCTTCCCTTCCCTTCCCTATAGGAGCCAAGTACTTTTCCTGTTTTGTTTCTGTTCCAGGGGGACCCCGCGTCCTATGCTGGCATTCCACGTAGATCCATACACTTGTTACTGCTCCTGACTGCTGGAATGTATTTTGGAAATTTGATACACGTGAATTAATTGTATTATCCATACACTCTTCTTGACTGATGTCTCTATAGAATACTAACACCATAAGGCTCTATGATATCTATTCTACTTAATACTCTATCCTTCATTTGCCTAATATTATAAAATATTATTGTCTGAAAGTTGCAAATTGCGCGCTCGTATTTAAGATTAAAACTGTGTACAATTTTCTGAGCTTGAATTTAGAAATGTGCTTGTCTGTGATCACTAATGACTCGAGATAGAGTCCTTTTGTTCGCTCTCCGAGGAACAGCAAGCTGATTTAAGTCTTCATTTGGTTCCTGTATTAAAGTGGAAACCTTTTTGCAGTTGTGGCTGATTGTAGATAAAAGATTTTGTGTTGGTTATATCATTGTGATGTTATAACATTGTGATGTTATAACACTGTTGGTTATAGCATTGTGATGTTATAACACTGTGTTGGTTATAACATTGTGATGCTATAACATTGTGATGTTATAACATTGTGATGCTATAACATTGTGATGTTATAACATTGTGATGTTATAACATTGTGATGCTATAACATTGTGATGTTATAACATTGTGATGTTATAACATTGTGATGTTATAACATTGTGATGTTATAACATTGTGATGTTATAACATTGTGATGTTATAACACTGTGTTGGATATAACATTGTGATGTTATAACACTGTGTTGGTTATAACATTGTGATGTTATAACATTGTGATGTTATAACACTGTGTTGGTTATAACATTGTGATGTTATAACATTGTGATGTTATAACATTGTGATGTTATAACATTGTGATGTTATAACATTGTGATGTTATAACATTGTGATGTTATAACATTGTGATGTTATAACATTGTGATGTTATAACATTGTGCTGTTATAACACTGTGTTGGTTATAACATAAGGGCGAGAGTGGAGCTGTGCCAGTATTGAGAGAGCATTATGTAAAGCTTTGCAGGCGAGGAGTCACAATAACGTGGCTAAAGTAAGTTGACCAGACCACACACTAGAAGGTGAAGGGACGACGACGTTTCGGTCCGTCCTGGACCATTCTCAAGTCGATTGTGAAGCTTTAATGTAAACACGGTAATTAGCTCTCCTCTCTTTACTCCAATGAGCTGTAAGAAAGAATTAATTAACAGAGATGGATGGTGGAGGTAGTTTTTGCTATTTTGGTCCCAAAAATTGTGTTTCGGGTAGAAACCATAACACTCGCTTAATTACAAGGTTCTGAAGACCATTAAGATATGTGAGAGTAGGTAATGAACATAATGCAAATTTATAATATAAATTAGGGCCCAGATAAAATTTCCACAGTCAGGTGAGTGTTGTAGGAAGGTCTATACCTTGGCTTCCTGCTATCACGAGGAGAGGAGAGCCCGTTATTGGGTTATCTTGAGGGTATCTTGAGATGATTTCGGAGCTTAGCGCCCCCGCGGCCCGGTCCTCGACCAGGCCTCCTTTTTGTTACACATCCCCAGGAAGCATCAGCCCGTAGCAGCTGTCTAACTCCCAGGTACCTATTTACTGTTAGGTGAACAAGCCATCAGGGTGAAAGCAACTCTGCCCATTTGTTTCCGCCTCTACCGGGGATCTAACCCGGAACCTTATGACTACGAAACCCGAGCGCTATCAACTCAGTCGTCAGGCCCCGTATTGGTCTGCCGACTCGCTCTCGTGGCTGCATCTGTGTTCAGCAAGGAGACGGGCGGCAGTGCGAAGGGCTACACCAATACAAAGAGCGTCGTATGCAAAGCGAGTTCCCATACGGTGGAGCTCGGTGCAGCGAATAGAAAAATCCCACACATGGGGAGCACTTCACCACTTCTAGATGAGCTTTACTCACCACAGTTGCATTTTCAGACAGTGTTCAGGTCTTTTCCACTTTGGGCTTATCCCACTGATCCTTTCTGTAATCTGGTGATTGGGATGAAGGCTTCGCAATGACATTGAACTAACTTGATTTTTCAACGAACTTCGACTCGAGAGGGTTAACTGAGTTTGTTGCGCGTTCCGGTAGGATCATCTCTAATAATTCTCTGGCGGAAATGTACAATGATTACAATGCTGGTAGTTCTTATTCTATTGGTATGTGTGTGTCTATCCCCCCCCCCCTCAAGCCTTACCTCCAGAATTCCTTCGTTCCGCTGAATGTCTTCTAAGTCAAGGGTGAGTGCTTGGCTGTATATGACATTCTGAGACCTGTTCTCTAGGCCATATGAAGGTGTTCTCTCGTAACCTGATATTTTGGTTCATAATGGAAGGAGCACTCAAAGCACCCGGTCTATAATGCGGGTCTAAATCTCTAAATCTAACGTCCGGAGTCATGATCTATAATGAGGGTTTGTACCTAGCATCCACCTAACCGGTTTATAATGAGTAGCCCAAACGCAGTACCCAGCGTCCTGGTCTACAATGAGTAGCCCAAATACAGTACCCTGGTCTACAATGAGTAGCCCAAATACAGTACCCTGGTCTACAATGAGTAGCCCAAATACAGTACCCTGGTCTACAATGAGTAGCCCAAATACAGTACCCTGGTCTACAATGAGTAGCCCAAATACAGTACCCTGGTCTACAATGAGTAGCCCAAATACAGTACCCTGGTCTACAATGAGTAGCCCAAATACAGTACCCTGGTCTACAATGAGTAGCCCAAATACAGTACCCTGGTCTACAATGAGTAGCCCATATGCAGTACCCAGCACCAAAAAGCCCCGTGTCTATAGTGAACGCAGGACTAACTATATATATATGTATATATATATATATATATATATATATATATATATATATATATATATATATATATATATATATATATATATATATGTATATATATGTATATATATATATATATATATATATATATATATATATATATATATATATATATATATATATATATATATATATATATGCGGAAAATCCACAGAGAAATATGAAAGGAGGAGGAGATTATATATATATAATATATATAATGTACCCAGTGCCCGGTCTTATAATAGTCAAAAGACACTAAGTCCTGAAGAAGCAATTTCGTTGACAGAGGATTTCATGTGTCCGAGACGGCTTGTGGAGACGGCGTTCTTGGATCTCTTGCATGTATCCGGATTCATATCATCTGTCTGATGTAAACAGCTCATTTGGGAGTTGTTTACAAGGCTTTTATAGCCAGATATTGATCGTATCAGATAACTGACGACGTATAATATAGGCCATATACATAGAAAATGGGAAGCGTGTGCTTCACAGGGGGGGGAGACTAAAGATTTTACACCTTGAGGTTAAATATTCCACGTGTTCTCGTAATAGAACGTCGCATTTTGACGTATACTCTACTTAAGGCCAAACAAATCATTATACTAGAAAAAGGTAGCGGCTCGTGAAATTGACATAATGTCCCGTTTTCTGTTTTGGGTCCTCTGGTAGGTTAGAATAAGGACACTTTATTACGTCACTTTCTTGACGGTGGGAAACCTTAGGAGGGAGGACTGATATATTCGTGATTAAATTTCGAAATTGTAGCAGAATTCCAAGTGAAAGAGATATTTTACTAAATATTGAAATATTCTCTATACTGTGATTTTTCGAAATAAGATTTGTAATTTGTATATCATATAAATTAAATATCAAATTTATTTCTTCAAAAAAATGTCTTCAAAAATCTTCAAATTTCTATTAAATATCATATAAATAATACACCATATAGGTAAACCGCGATATATACACAGAGAGGTATACCCCCCGCGTCTCGGAGTAAGCCTATATTGATAGGCCTTAAGCCTATCAATATAGGCCCTAAGACCTATAATATATACCTATAATATAATATAGGTTATTTAGACTTAAGGCCTATATTGATAGGCCTTAAGCCTATCAATATAGGCCCTAAGACCTATAATATATACCTATAATATAATATAGGTTATTTAGACTTAAGGCCTATATTGATAGGCCTTAAGCCCAACACCATTTGGCTAAATCCCTGAAAGTATTAATAAATATTAAAATTAAAGTCTCCTAATATTGACGTCTGGGTTACATACGTTTTGTGGGCCAGACAAAACAGTTGCATTTCTTACGTCCAATCCAATCCAATTACGTCCAATCTTTCTTACGAGAGTCCAATCGATTGAACATAAGGATTACTACACTCAGGAGATTGTAGATTGAAGGTAAGATTGTTTCTCTCTCACTAATGATTAATTACAATTCCTGTCATCTTTCCTTTAAAGTATTAACATATTTTACTCACACATTGTATAAACTCAGAGTATCATATATAGTATACATATATTGTATACTCACAAAATATACATACATTGTATAAACGTACAATATATATATACATTGTATAATACAATATATATATATACAACATTGTATAGTCACAGTACACACACACACACACACACACACACACACACACACACACACACAACATACACACATTATATACATACGGTATGGTTATACAGAACATACACCAGTCAGTATACAAGATACAAATAAGGAAATAGAACTATAACGGCGAGTATACTGTATAAAGACAACGACATGTCGCCTCTAATGGTAGATAAGAGTGACTGATGATTGATGAAGCCACCCAAGAGGTGGCACGGGCATGAATAGCCCCATTGAAGGTTGTATTTAAGACTAAAGATATTAGGGTGATGATTTTAGGGGGTATGTTAGGGTGATTTTAGGGTGACGATGTGGACGAGGACCCTAATCACACAAGCACACTGTATCTAAATCACCCAATCACCCAATCTTTTCTGAGAAAATGTTTGCAGTAGGACAGTGGAGTCGAACCAACGTCCTGGATTTTACCTTAGCCTGCTTAGACCACTATGACGCCCCTGATTGGCGTTCGGCGTAGGGAGAAATGCCCAATCAGGTTCCCCAATGGATTAAGGTCGACGTGAACACCAAATTTGGAGATCTTTGTTGGAGTATTTGAGATGATAGGAAGCTGCCATTGTGGGTAGGGAGGGGGGGGAGGGGGGGTAGGGGGTGGGGCGGGGGGGGTAGGGGGGTGGGGCGGGGGGGTTTGGGAGAAGGGTTATTGTGCCTTCTTCCTTGTGCTTCCTTCTGTCTCTCCGAATATCTCCCTCTCTTTGTGTTTATCTCTGGCTCTCACTTTCTCTCTTTCCCGCTCCATTTATCTCTGTTTTTCTTTTTAAGTTAGAATGAGGATAATTAGGAATGTCATTGATGCGCCCCTGATGTCCATTGATGATGGAGGGTATGTCGCCGAGCGGACAGCACGCTGTACTTGTGATCTTGTGGTCCTGGGTTCGATCCCAGGCGTCGACGAGAAACAATGGGCAGAGTTTCTTTCACCCTATGCCCCTGTTACCTAGCAGTAAAATAGGTACCTGGGTGTTAGTCAGCTGTCACGGGCTGCTTCCTGCGGATGGAGGCCTGGTCGAGGACCGGGGGGACACTAAAAAAAAGCCCCGAAATCATCTCAAGATAACCTCAAGATAGCTCTCACTTTATTTATTTCTCTCTCTCTTTCTTTCTCTCTCTCTCTCTCTCTCTCTCTGTCTGTCTGTCTGTCTCTGTTACGGCCCTCTCGGGACGCAACGGGGTTCTTACTCTGATGTTGTTAGAGGAAGTTGTATCCGGCCCCCAAGCCAGTAGTGGCTTTCAAGGGATGTGATCCGTGACGCAAGAAACTTAAAGGGGGAAGGGAAAGAAAGTTAAGAACTTAAGACCATAATTATTCCCATCACCAATAAATAATATATAAAAGAGTGCACAGGGGGAGGGGTATTAACACTGTACAGGGGAAATACACAATCTTCTTCTCCTGAAGACTCTGGATCCAAATACTCGGTGCTGAGTCCTCGGTGCTTTCGTGGTCTCTTGACGAATCCTTCGACCAAGCTGAGTCTACCCCAAACACAGGCCAGCCAAAACACAGTTCCACTGGGGGCACCGCCGTGGGGGCCGTCAACCACAAGTCCAGCAGGTCTGCTGGCAGGTTCCGGATCAGCAAGGTTGGTCAGGCCACCCCACGAGCGATACTAGGGTAGCGCCCTAGTCAGGAGCCTCGTGTGATACCACAAATCACTCTCCTGTCCTCAGTACCCCAGTGGATAATCGTCTCCAGCAGTCGGTCCCAGGTAATCCTTCTACTGCCACTCCACTGGCAGGGTAACACCACAGTGTTCTTCCGGGGGACGACTTCACAGCTGCTGCAGCAAAGCACAAGGTATGGAGACGGCTGCCTTGGGTAGACTGACTCAACTTCCATCACAGCAGTCCCAGGTCGACTCTGTAAGCAGACACGTCATCAATAACAGGGACACACTAAAGCACCACACTTACAGGCTCAGACACAAACGCCCGACATATCCATTCCATAGATGGCGTTGTAGTCTGAGCACCACCTCACCAGAGGTCAGCAGCGGCGGTGTTGTGAGCCGAACAGGACTGGAAACTGGCCCTTGAGGCCAGTACACGTCGTCCTCACCAGGTGTCGTCGTCCGTTTGGAGGGGGTTTCGGGAGCTGACCCACAGATGGCGCGGTCGTCACTGCTCCGTGCTCGGACGCTGGATCCGGGTTCGTAACAGTCTCTCTCTGTCTCTCTCTCTCTCTCTCTCTCTCTCTCTCTCTCTGTCTCTCTCTGTCTCTCTCTCTCTCTCTCTTCTCTCTCTCTCTCTCTCTCTCTCTCTCTCTCTCTCTCTCCTCTCTCTCCTCTCTCTCTCTCTCTCTCTCTCTCTCTCTCCTCTCTCTCTCTCTCTCTCTCTCTCTCTCTCTCTCTCTCTCTCTCTCTCTCTCTCTCTCCTCTCTCTCCTCTCTCTCTCTCTTCTCTCTCTCTCTCTCTCTCTCTCTCCTCTCTCTCCTCTCCCTCCTCTCTCTCTCTCTCTCTCTCTCTCTCTCTCTCTCTCTCTCTCTCTCTCTCTCTCTCTCTCCCGTTACATATAATCCTCAGAGCTGGTCGGGTGTTTGCCACCAGTACAGCACCTGGCTTTATGGGTTATGTAGACGTATCTATGAAAGTTAATTCGTTTGGAAACAAGGCCATTATGGGTAGTGCATAATGCTAATTGGCAAGGGTATGATGTTATAGCGAGGGTATGTTATGAGTATGGCATGAGAGGGTATATTATGGAGAGTTGGGCATGGTATGAGAGAGCATGATGTTATAGAGAGGGTATGATGTTATAAGAACATAAGAACAAAGGCAACTGCAGAAGAATTATTGGCCCATACGATTATACATTGTACTCCAAGGTGGGTATAATGCCATACGGAGGATATAATGATACAATGGGAGCATGCCATCATGCCTCTGGAGGTATAGGGACGCGTAGGAGGACATTAAGAAGAACTGAGACTCAGAGATAACGATAAGAGACCTTTGTACCAGTTTGTCCAATGTCCCATTAATGGCAAAATATAAAGGGACCCCCGTAGCTTAGAGCACAGTGTACATGACAGTACAAGGAACAAGATGATATCATAGACAAAGATAACAGATAACTAATTTAAAAAAAAGTACTGCTGTTTATCCCTAGGAGGTCTGTGTGGATAGAGGCAAGATAGCAGCAATCCTGAAGGCTCTCTCTCTCATCCCCATTTTTGCGTCCATGAAGCAACTTGCTTAACGCAAGATAACATGTGTATGTATTCACCTAGTTGTATTCACCTAGTTGTGTTTGCAGGGGTTGAGCTTTGCTCTTAAGGCCCGCCTCTCAACTGTCAATCAACTGTTTACTAACTACTTTTTTTTTACACACACACACACACACACACAGACACACACACACACACACACACACACACACACACACACACACACACACACACACACACACACACCAGGAAGCAGCCCGTGACAGCTAACTAACTCCCAGGTACCTATTTACTGCTAGGTAACAGGGAGCATTCAGGGTAAAAGAAACTTTGCCCATTTGTTTCTGCCTGATGCGGGAATCGAACCCACAGAATTACGAGTCCTGCGCGCTATCCACCATGCTACCAGGGGCCCCCTATGTGCGTTTGGCCAGTTGTGTGTGCATCTGTGTGTGTCTGTCACTACTCCACCTCTTTAAATGCTGCTGTGATGGAGAATAATGGGCACACCTCCTATCCCTTCCCCCCCATTCACCCCATTCTCTACTCCCCCCCCCCTCTTCCCTCAGAGCCACCATTCAACATTCTGCATCTGGAAGTACCATTATCATGGCACTATCGTCGCCTGTGTCACGCGATCAGTGGCACTGATGCCACCCTCTCTCTCTCTCTCTCTCTCTCTCTCTCTCTCTCTCTCTCTCTCTCTCTCTCTCTCTCTCTCTCTCTCTCTCTCTCTCTCTCTCTCTCTCTCTCTCTCTCTCTGTGTCTCTCTCTCTCTCTGCAGAGTGAGAGATAGAGACTTTCATCACTGCAAGTGATTGTTGATAATGTGTTCATTATTGCAAGTGATTGTTGTCTGTTGTGTTCATCATTGCAAGTGATTGTTGCCTGAAGTTTATATCCCTCTAGGTGATTGTTGTCTGCTGATTGTCACTGGAAGTGATGGCATTAGCGTTGCATCCCTTCACTCTTGCTATTACATTTAGTGTTGTAATTACCGTTAATGTTCACTACTGCAATTTGCATTCGCTTCCGCCTTTAACGAGGTTGGTTTAGTTCGCGTGCACAGTGTGGTCGTTATTGCTAGTGTGGTCGTTATTGCTAGTGTGGTCGCTGTTACTAGTGTTGCCACGACACTAGATAATTTCGTGACTGTAAATTATAACGAACTTAAAAACTTACAAATTAAAACCTGAGGATGAAATATTATATTTAAATTAGGTAAAAATGTCATTAAGCCAAAATATGAGCGACCTTTGACAAGCCACCGGCTTCCTGTCCCGGTCGAGGCCACTAGATCGTGACCTTTCCCCCCCCCCTCAGGTGAACTTTAGAATAGACTACTTTGTTGGAGAGATGAAGGCAATATTCAGACGGGATCCAGGAGCTGAAGTGATTTTTCTTATAAGCACTGATAGGTGAGTACAAATAGGTGAGCAGGCACACACACAAACACACGCGCACACGCACACACACGCACACACACACACACACACACACGCACACACACACACACACACACGTACACACATACACACACACACACACACACACACACACACACACACACACACACACACACACACACACACACACACACACACACACACACACACAAACCTAGTAACACATCTGGAGAGAAGAGACTTCGTGACAACCCATCAACATGGGTTCAGGGAGGGTAAATCTTGCCTTATAGGCTTAATATAATTCTACGATCAGGTGACAAAGATTATGCAAGAAAGAGAAGGGTGGGGCGGACTGCATTTTTTGGACTGTCGGAAAGCCTTTGACACAGTATCCTATAAAAGGTTGATGCATAAGCTGGAGAAACAGGCAGGAGTAACTGGTAAGGCGCTCCAGTGGATAAGGGAGTACCTAAGCAATAGGAAGCAGAGAGTTACAGTGAGAGGTGAAACCTAAGATTGGGTGAAGTCACCAGTGGTGTCCCACAGGGCTCTGTACTCGGACCTATCCTGTTTCTGATATACGTAAATGATCTCCCAGAGGGTATAGACTCATTCCTCTCAATGTTTGCTGACGACACCAAAATTATGAGAAGGATTAAGACAGAAGGACTGTTTGAGGCTTCAAGAAGACCTGGACAAACTGAAGGAATGGTTGTTAAACTAACAACCATTTGAAACCAAACAAATGGTTGTTAGAGTTTAACCCAAGCAAATGTAATGTTATGAAGATAGGTGTAGGAAGCAGGAAGCCAGATACAAGGTATCATTTGGGAGATGAAATTCTTCAAGAATCAGAGAGAAAGAGAAAGACTTTGGGGTTATCACGCCAGACCTGTCCCCTGAAGCCCATATCAAGAGGATAACATCAGCGCAATATGCCAGGTTGGTCAACATAAGAACGGCCTTTAGAAACTTGTGTAAGGAATCATTCAGAACTTTGTATACCACATATGTCAGACCAATCCTGGAGTATGCAGCTCCAACATGGAGTCAATATCTAGTCATGGATAAGACTAAACTGGAAAAGGTTAAAAGGTTTGCCACAAAACTAGTATCCGAACTGAGAGGTCTTCGCTGGAAGACAGAAGAATTAGAGGGAACATGATCACCACATACAAGATTCTCAGAGGAATTGATAGGGAAGATAAGGACAGACTATTTAACACAAGGAGCACACGCACTAGGGGACACAGGTGGAAATTGAGTGCCCAAATGAGCCATAGAGACGTTAGAAAGAATTTTTTCAGTGTCAGAGTAGTAGACAAATGGAATGCACTAGGAAGTGATGTGGTGGAGGCTGACTCCATACACAGTTTGGTAGTGTAGATATGATAGAGCCCAGTAGGCTCAGGAACCTGTACACCTGTTGATTGACAGTTGAGAGGCGGGACCAAAGAACCAGAGCTCAACCCCCGCAAGCACAACTAGGTGAGTACAACTAGGTAAGTACACAAACACACACATACACGCACTCACGCACACACACGCACTCACTCACGCACACGCACACGCACACAGCTTGGCGAAAGATGAGCCAATATAGACATCATTTTCCTTCAAGTCTCCAGAGTGTGTTTACATTGTCGCCAGTCTCGGGGTTGAGGGCTCTTATCCCAGCTAAAAACTGCTTAGAAAAGATGCAGCTGTGCAGAGACACGTAAAGCAATATGCAGTTGTTGGTGCAGGAAGTTGTGCCAAGCGAGCTATATATATATATATATATATATATATATATATATATATATATATATATATATATATATATATATATATATATATATATATATATATATAAATATATATATAAATATAATATTTTAATTCTTCATGTGCATTCAATCTTTCGGCACGGCGTTCTCCTCTCACCCCAGTAGCGAGCAGCCCCAGTAGTGAGCAGCCCCAGTAGCGAGCAGCCCCAGTAGTGAGCAGCCCCAGTAGCGAGCAGCCCCAGTAGCGAGCAGCCCCAGTAGCGAGCAGCCCCAGTAGCGAGCAGCCCGAGTAGCGAGCAGTCCCAGTAGCGAGCAGCCCCAGTAGCGAGCAGCCCCAGTAGCGAGCAGCCCCAGTAGTGAGCAGCCCCAGTTGCGAGCAGTCCCAGTAGCGAGCAGCTCCAGTAGCGAGCAGCTCCAGTAGCGAGCAGCCCCAGTAGCGAGCAGTCCCAGTAGCGAGCAGCCCCAGTAGCGAGCAGCTCCAGTAGCGAGCATCCCCAGTAGCGAGCAGCCCCAGTAGCGAGCAGCTCCAGTAGCGAGCAGCCCCAGTAGCGAGCAGTCCCAGTAGCGAGCAGCCCCAGTAGCGAGCAGCTCCAGTAGCGAGCAGCCCCAGTAGCGAGCAGCCCCAGTAGCGAGCAGTCCCAGTAGCGAGCAGCCCCTGCAACGAGGCGTTTTACGAGCATACGAACGCTAAGCCGTCGCCTACGAACCACTCCTGAGCGCCTGCCACCGCGGCTCGGCAACAGAGAAGCATGCCAGGGAATGCATATACCGAATCACGGCTGGGGACGGTTGCATAGTCAATGGCTGGCCGACTTTGTTGACGG
>NW_025568971.1:0-13388 GCF_020424385.1 Procambarus clarkii
GGTCCCGTACCCATCCTGTGAGTGGTATAGTGGGTCCCGTACCCATCCTGTGAGTGGTATAGTGGGTCCCGTACCCATCCTGTGAGTGGCATAGTGGGTCCCGTACCCATCCTGTGAGTGGTATAGTGGGTCCCGTACCCATCCTGTGAGTGGTATAGTGGGTCCCGTACCCATCCTGTGAGTGGTATAGTGGGTCCCGTACCCATCCTGTGAGTGGCATAGTGGGTCCCGTACCCATCCTGTGAGTGGTATAGTGGGTCCCGTACCCATCCTGTGAGTGATATAGTGGGTCCCGTACCCATCCTGTGAGTGGCATAGTGGGTCCCGTACCCATCCTGTGAGTGGTATAGTGGGTCCCGTACCCATCCTGTGAGTGTTATAGTGGGTCCCGTACCCATCCTGTGAGTGGCATAGTGGGTCCCGTACCCATCCTGTGAGTGGTATAGTGGGTCCCGTACCCATCCTGTGAGTGGTATAGTGGGTCCCGTACCCATCCTGTGAGTGATATAGTGAGTCCCGTACCCATCCTGTGAGTGATATAGTGGGCCCCGTACCCATCCTGTGAGTGGCATAGTGGGTCCCGTACCCATCCTGTGAGTGATATAGTGGGTCCCGTACCCATCCTGTGAGTGATATAGTGGGTCCCGTACCCATCCTGTGAGTGATATAGTGGGTCCCGTACCCATCCTGTGAGTGATATAGTGGGTCCCGTACCCATCCTGTGAGTGATATAGTGGGTCCCGTACCCATCCTGTGAGTGGTATAGTGGGTCCCGTACCCATCCTGTGATTGAAGGGGACGCAAGTCTAACCTCATCCTCCAAAAAACCGAGTATTAGCAATAGGAAATTTTCACTCTGCTTTTTCCGTTCCAGGGGGGAGGGGGGGGATTATGGAAGGGAGGGGGAAGAGGATGAGAAGGGGATTGTGGGTATGATAGGGAGGGAAAAGGGAAAGGGGAGGAAAGGGAGAGGGGGGGGGAGATAGAATGGAATGCGCTTACCTATGGGTACCTTTAACATATGTGTGTGTGTGTGTGTTTGCAACAAGAGGATTCCGTTCTGTAGCTGCATACTGTAAGAACTGGTCTGACGTAGGTTTTCGTATATTAATTGATTTAATTTAATTTAAATAAATTTAACGCAAGATGCTGACGTTATCCAAACTGTGTGAGCTATTTTGTGTTCGTTTGACGATATCTCTACAGCCGTTATCTTTCATTCCCGTAGTTTGCATTTGCTGGGATTGAGCTCTAGTAGCCAGCTATCTCCTCATTTTGTTTAGGCTTCTCCCGTACCAGCTTACAGCACTCATCCGCATTTTTCTCACTGGATTTGCATAGTTTGCGAATAATGACGTTCAGGAATTATAGCCGAATCCTTTCCTCATAACAGGAACCGGTCATAAGGTACGAAATACGAACGTCACATATTTCTGCTTCCTTTTCAACGCTTTATATATATATATATATAATATATATATATATATATATAATATATATATATATATATATAAGTCTGCTTATTTCTTACAAGGACTTTCTAGCAGTCATGGAAATTGCAGCGATAAGACCAGAATCTCAGCCTGGAGGGATCAGCCTATATATATATATGTATATATATATATATATATATATATATATATATATATATATTATATATATATATATATATATATATATATATATATATATATATATATATATATATATATATATATATATATATATATATAATATGCGAACAAGCCTGAACGGTCGTGTTGGTCGAGTGGTTAAGGATCCTGTACATCAGATGCATTGCTTCTGGCAATATGGGTTCGAGTCACTTCTGGGGTGTGAGTTTTCAGTTTGATATATATATATATATAATATATAGCGAGAATGCGGATGAATGGGTACATGAGTGAGTGAATGAGTGGGTGAATGGGTGAGTGAATAAGTGAGAGTGTGTCTGCGTTTCAATGTTTTTTTTTGTTAAATATATTTGAAAGTGCTTTTATTTTTTCTACACCCGTGCGTGGATATAATCCGCGCACGGAGACTGTTAGTCGTAAAAAATTGGACTCTTCCGTTCCCCTCCATTGTAATTTGATTAAGTAGATGTTGCTTTTTCCATGCACAAAATTGCCTAGACGTCCAACAAGAATAATACAAAATACAACAAATAAACGATATATATATATATATATATATATATATATATATATATATATATATATATATATATATATATATATATGCGAACAAGCCTGAATGGTCCCCAGGACTATATGCAACTGAAAATTCACATCCCAGAAGTGACTCGAACCCATATTGCCAGGAGCAACGCAACTGGTATGTACAGGACGTCTTAATCCACTTGACCATCACGACCGGACATAAGGAAGTGATAGCCGAAGCTATTTGAACCACTTCCCCACCGGCACTCGGATGGTAAAATATATATAATATATATATATATATAATATGTATATAAACCACACTTATGACTTGTGCTGGCGGAGACCGTCCCCAGAAAATCATTTTGTTAATTTGAATTTCAAATTCAAAAAGATCATTATTTTTGCTTTTGTTTTCATCTATAAAATAATGTTAGTAAATATATATATATTGGAATTGGGAGTATAATTATAAGCCGAGGTTAATTTAGGTATTTTGCTTCTGTTGCCAATTATTTTTTGCTATAGTACTTATTGTTGATTTTTTATTTTGTAACCTGCCTTCAGGCTAGGATCGTTCAAGCGGCGGCCGATTTTAACTTAGTAATAAAAAAAAATCTCAAATGTACACATATTAAACATTAAAACCTAATCACCCAACCTAACCAAACCTGACTATACAACCAGTTCTAATACATACTAATATTACTGTATTTCAGAAAATGACGATTTAGAATACACAATTCGTTAAAAATTGTTAAATACGAATTTGAAGTCGTTTTCTGTCCATGAGCCCAGGGATATGTTAGGTTCGGGCAACTTAATCCATCATTTTTGCGGTGACACGAGAGAACAAACTGGGCTGTGATTCGATCCAGGGAATGGGCGGCTTCAGAGCGAATACCGGTTCGAATCTCCCTCAGACTCAATTTATGTGAGTATATCCCTGCCTGCTTACAAGGGTCACCTCTCAACGCACTTAGAACTAACTCAAGTGTGTGTGAGAGAGCATGCACTTAACTCCTTTAGCGTCAGGAGGTTCGGAAGGTATGAGCGTGTTTAATTAAGACGAACACAGGGGGGCGGACAGAGCCTGGAGTGTGCGGAAACCCTTAGGCACTGATCCTTCTCCTACGAAGTCCATAACTCATAATCTTGGCCCCCGGGGCGTCACACCCCCCGTGTTCTACGATAGCTGCAACACTCAATATTGCACAGATATGGGTGTCTGGCGGTTGGCTGCACAAGGGGGGCTGAGAGAGAGAGAGGGGGGTTATCTTGAGGTTATCTTGAGATGATTTCGGGGCTTTTTAGTGTCCCCCGCGGCCCGGTCCTCGACCAGGCCTCCACCCCCCAGGAAGCAGCCCGTGACAGCTGACTAACACCCAGGTACCTATTTTACTGCTAGGTAACAGGGGCATAGGGTGGTTATCTTGAGATGATTTCGGGGCTTTTTAGTGTCCCCCGCGGCCCGGTCCTCGACCAGGCCTCCACCCCCCAGGAAGCAGCCCGTGACAGCTGACTAACACCCAGGTACCTATTTTACTGCTAGGTAACAGGGGCATAGGGTGAAAGAAACTCTGCCCAATGTTTCTCGCCGGCACCTGGGATCGAACCCAGGACCACAGGATCACAAGTCCAGCGTGCTGTCCGCTCGGCTGGTCGGCTCCCAAGTAACGGATAGTAACGGATAGTAACGGATAGTAACGGTAATGGTAGTAACGGATCTACCGTTATTCAAACTACCGATAGTTTGCCTCTTAGGAAAGTCTCAAGTCTTTGTATTCAGTGTTAACTAGCTTATCTTATCTTCACATTAATGGCCCCCAGCTAGTTGTGTAATCAGCAGTGCCCCCCTAATCAGGAGCCGGTCGGCCGAGCGGACAGCACGCTGGACTTATGATCCTGTGGTCCTGGGTTCGATCCCAGGCGCCGGCGAGAAACATTGGGCAGAGTTTCTTTCACCCTATGCCCCTGTTACCTAGCAGTAAAATAGGTACCTGGGTGTTAGTCAACTGTCACGGGCTGCTTCCTGGGGGTGGAGGCCTTGTCGAGGACCGGGCCGCGGGGACACTAAAGCCCCGAAATCATCTCAAGATAACCTCAAGATAGTTACACCATTTTTAATACACCGCTAAGCCTCTCGGTTGCTGAATGGTCTACGCTGTCGGTTTGCAACCGAAAAAGTTCCCCCCCCCCCCCTCCCTCCTCCCCTTCCCCCGGTTCGATTACCGCGCTATTACGTAATTTGGACACGTTGTCATTCACCTGATGCCTCTGTCCACCTAGCAGTATAAATAGATATCTAGGGAACTGTTTAAATGATGAGAAATTATTTGATTAGATCAAACAATTGGTTTTAAACAAGCTTTACTCTATGTGAAGGGGGACCAGTTATCCCCCTCTCACTATACGCCCTTCCTTTCCCCTTCTCTCTGTCTCATGTGTTCCCATCTCTTTCTCTCTCTTCCGTCTCTTCTCTTTTATCTCTATCTCTCCTATGTATCATTTTTCGTCTTCTGTACATCCGTTTTAAAAAAAAATTTCTCCCGCCTTTGTTTTTCTTGTCTTCGTCTCTCTTTCGTTCTTTCCTGTTCCTTTCTTTTATCTCTCACCCTTCCCTCTACCATCCCAGCCTCTCCCAAGATCCCAAGATCCCTAGATCCCAAGGCTGCGCATCGCACCTTGTGCTTGGCTCGGCCGCCATCCATTACTGAGAGGCATTATAAGATCCCCGCCTGTGGGCGTGAGGAGTGGGCATGGATGCATTTCTCATGGGTCTGTCTTTCCCCTCACACCATCCTCCTTGTCCCCTCTATAATGAAGCGTGAGACAGACCCCCTCGGACGCCTTCCCCCCCCTCTGGGGCTCGAACCCACATGCCCTCACAACGCCTCCATACTGCAACCCCAACAAACCTGATTTTCCTGTGTATTATTACGTTCTGTCTCTCTCTCTCTCTCTCTCTCACTCCCCTCACTCTCCTTCCTCCTCCTATCCCCTCTATCTCTCACACCCCCCAACCCATCCATCCATCCCCCTTTCTATCCTAGGCTAGGAAACACAGAAGGAAAATAATTATTCTTCTCTTTCTCTCTGAGTTTCTCTTTCTCTCGTCATCTCGCGAAATGGATTTTTTTTCGGGTCCATTTTTTTCCATTTCTCTTGGTTCGCTTTGTTGTATTTGATGCTATTTTGTTTTTGCGTATCGAATATATCCTCTTTGCGCCTTCTGGTCTTCAGGGGGGGGGGGTCTGTTTGGTAGTCTTTGTCTGTTTGTCTGTTAATAGGCTGTTGAGGAAATAAAGATACTAGCGAGGAAATATATATAGATATTAACGAGGAGATGCAGATACTTACGAGGAGATCAAAATGATGAACAGGGGACAAAGATATACTGACAAGGCGATACGGATACTGATGAGGAGATTAAGATAGTGAAAAAAAAGATAAAGATACTGTCGAGGGGATAAAGATACTGAAAAGATATGAAGATACGGTCGAAATAAAGATAATAACGAGGTGATCAAGATAATGAGATGAAGATGCTGACCAGATAAAGATATTGACCAGAAGATAAAGATAGTGACAAAAATGAAGATGCTGATGAGGGAGATAAAGATACCAAACTAGATAACGATACTGACAAGACGTTAAAAGCTACTTACGGGGAGATGAGGATGCTGCGTAGAGAGATACGATGCCCTTTCCCTTTCATCTCTACTAACTAATACCCAACACACTCTCTTCAAATTCGTATTTACTGCTTGAGTTACGGGAAAAAAGAGGAATTCAATTCCTTCCGATATGGAATTCAATTCCTTCCGATATGGAATTCAATTCCTTCCGATATGGAATTCAATTCCTTCCGATATGGAATTCAATTCCTTCCGATATGGAATTCAATTCCTTCCGATATGGAATTCAATTCCTTCCGATATGGTATTCAATTCCTTCCAATATGGAATTCAATTCCTTCCGATATGGTATTCAATTCCTTCCGATATGGAATTCAATTCCTTCCGATATGGTATTCAATTCCTTCCGATATGGAATTCATTCCTTCCGATATGGAATTCAATTCCTTCCGATATGGAATTCAATTCCTTCCGATATGGAATTCAATTCCTTCCGATATGGAATTCAATTCCTTCCGATATGGAATTCAATTCCTTCCGATATGGAATTCAATTCCTTCCGATATGGAATTCAATTCCTTCCGATATGGAATTCAATTCCTTCCGATATGGAATTCAATTCCTTCCGATATGGAATTCAATTCCTTCCGATATGGAATTCAATTCCTTCCGATATGGTATTCAATTCCTTCCGATATGGAATTCAATTCCTTCCGATATGGAATTCAATTCCTTCCGATATGGAATTCAATTCCTTCCGATATGGAATTCAATTCCTTCCGATATGGAATTCAATTCCTTCCGATATGGAATTCAATTCCTTCCGATATGGAATTCAATTCTTTCCGATATGGAATTCAATTCCTTCCGATATGGAATTCAATTCCTTCCGATATGGAATTCAATTCCTTCCGATATGGAATTCAATTCCTTCCGATATGGAATTCAATTCCTTCCGATATGGAATTCAATTCCTTCCGATATGGAATTCAATTCCTTCCGATATGGAATTCAATTCCTTCCGATATGGAATTCAATTCCTTCCGATATGGAATTCAATTCCTTCCGATATGGAATTCAATTCCTTCCGATATGGAATTCAATTCCTTCCGATATGGAATTCAATTCCTTCCGATATGGAATTCAATTCCTTCCGATATGGAATTCAATTCCTTCCGATATGGAATTCAATTCCTTCCGATATGGAATTCAATTCCTTCCGATATGGAATTCAATTCCTTCCGATATGGAATTCAATTCCTTCCGATATGGAATTCAATTCCTTCCGATATGGAATTCAATTCCTTCCGATATGGTATTCAATTCCTTCCGATATGGAATTCAATTCCTTCCGATATGGAATTCAATTCCTTCCGATATGGAATTCAATTCCTTCCGATATGGTATTCAATTCCTTCCGATATGGAATTCAATTCCTTCCGATATGGTATTCAATTCCTTCCGATATGGAATTCAATTCCTTCCGATATGGTATTCAATTCCTTCCGATATGGAATTCAATTCCTTCCGATATGGTATTCAATTCCTTCCGATATGGAATTCAATTCCTTCCGATATGGAATTCAATTTCTTCCGATATGGAATTCAATTCCTTCCGATATGGTATTCAATTCCTTCCGATATGGAATTCAATTCCTTCCAATATGGAATTCAATTCCTTCCGATATGGAATTCAATTCCTTCCGATATGGAATTCAATTCCTTCCGATATGGAATTCAATTCCCGTTTACTCTCCCCAATTCTCTTGTTTTTGCCGTTTCGGTTAAATAGTAGATCGCTTATAGCACCGATCTAGCGTGTCCGGATAAGATAATGAAATGTTGTGCGGCCGAAAAAATTGGGGGGGGGGGGGGAGGGAACTATAGGTTATTCAGATCGCTTCAGCATCGTTCGCATCAACCGGTTTTCGTTGTATCCAAGCCTCGATTTTACGAAATGCAGCGAAATCTTGTTTACGTTAATAATAATAATTAATAATAATAATAATTAATAAAAATAATAATTATTAATAATACTAATAATAATAATATATTATAGAGGATCTAATTGCTATATTTACATACTTGTATCTGGTATTTATATTTTGAATTAGAAATGCGAATGGAACATATAAGCTTATATCGGATAATTTAAGGGGGATATAGTGAGATTATATATATATATACTCCGCGTCTCGGTGTGTATACGGTGTATATACAGTGTGTGTATATATATGGTGTGGGTATACTTTAGCCTCAGCTATGTTCAAAGCTAAGCAATAGTTGTTGATTGGACTTCAAGGTGTTGTGGTGGCCTTAATACCTCGTAAACCAATCACCAAACCAAGCACAGCCCCGCTCCTGTGCCAGGTAAGTCCACTACGGGCTCACCATAGCCCGTGCTACTTGGAACTTTTGTTCTGAGTAGCTGAATCAAAAACTACTACCAAACCAAGCCTCCGCTCTTCTTTCCGTGTCCACACACGCACACACACACACACACACACACACACACACACACACACACACACACACACACACACACACACACACACACACACACACACACACACACACACACACACACACACACACACGCACACACACACACACACACACACACACACACACACACACACACACACACACACACACACACACACACACACACACACACACACACACACACACACCACACACACACACGCAATATTAACTGAAATCTACGAAAAACGACAAAGTAGAATTACTGAAACCAACAGCTTCATACCCGAAGGCTAAGAAGGCGGGGTCCAGGAGCTAACAGCTCGACGATCCTGGAGGCACAAATTTTAAATAAACACCCCATTCATATCCCCCCCCCTCTCCTCTCTCTCCCCATTACCCCCCCCCCCACCCCACAAATCCTCCCCCCCCTTCCCCCCATCCCAGAGAAGCTGTATACACTGTTTCAGTGTCTTAACCTCTTCAGTAGAATGTACTGTGCCTTTTCACCCTCTGACTGTGTTGCCACTCTTCACCACTCGCCCCTCTTCCCTTTGTCCTCCACGTCAATTTCTGGGGGTTTATATTCGATGGGGGGGGAGGTGACCCCTTTTATTATCCAGTTCTCGGTATTCCAAGCAAATCACTTCTGTCATTTATATGACGAGAGAGAGAGAGAGAGAGAGAGAGAGAGAGACAGAGAGAGAGAGAGAGAGAGACAGAGACTGACGAAAAACTCTCAGTTTGTCGACATTATCGACGCGAGAATATGGCCCAGTCCGCTGACTAATCATCTTGTATCTGGGGCCAAAATCCCCCCGTCTCCAAACCCATATCTGTTTCCAGCGCCCCCCTCTCCCTCACCTTAGACTTATCACATCATGTCTGTGACGAAAATCCCCCCCCCCTGGACTTAACATGTCTTCTCTATCTCCAGTCTCTTGGAACATATCATATCCTCGTCCCCAACCCCCAGACATTCTCCAGGACTTAGCATGACTCAAGTCACCGGTCGAAATTGCTTTTTTTTTCTCTCTCTCTCTCTCTCTCTCTTGTGCGTGCGTGGACAGATGTACTCTGTTATATTGAATGGTCGCCGGTTCGAGCGCACAATATAGTGTTCTGTGATCTCAGTCTGATTATAACTTCCACGAATTCTTTATGCTGTTATCATGACTGTAATTTCGTGTTTATCGCGTCGCTTGGCTTTAAGGCGGGGGTCATGTGTGTGTGTGTGAGATGCCGCGGCCAAATTTATACTCGGAATGAAAAATATTAATATCCGTAATAGAGCAAGATATATATTAATGTATTAATAGGTATTCCTGCCTGTTAGAATGATTTATGTGTAAATCGTCGCGAGAAGGTGAGTTTTATCCTACTGTTTAACGGTGTCGTTGCGGAAGTAGACTCCGTACGAAGGTTCCTGTTGTACTTAGAGGATACTTGGTTCCGTTCCGGCAAGTCCGGATACATGGTTCCGTTCCGGCAGGTTCGGATACATAGTTCCGTTCCGGCAGGTCCGGATACATGGTTCCGTTCTTGGTCAATCGGCCAGTGGAGCGAGGCTCCGTCCGGGGGATTATGTCTGAAAGCCTCTACGGCAGAATCCCGACTGGAGAAGCAACATGATATCGTGTACAGCTGACTGTACACGATATCATTGCTTCTCTAAGCAACGATATCAAAGACCGGAGTCTAACGAAGAAACTTCCGTTCCGTTCCGGTCTTCCTTCCCTCCGTCTCTCTCTCTCTCTCTCTCTCTCTCTCTCTCTCTCTCTCTCTCTCTCTCTCTCTCTCTCTCTCTCTCTCTCTCTCTCTCTCTCTCTCTCTCTCTCTCTCTCTCTCTCTCTCTCTAAGAGGGAGGCGAGGGGCTATGCCAGGAATGGACCCATATAAGGGGAACCCGGGGATAAAGGGAGTAGTCACGCCAAACAGTGCGGCCGAACAGATTTCCAACAGCAATCTCTAATTCTAATGTGCGAATCGTTCGTAAACGACTTAGACGTATCGGTCAGGGTGTTGTAGGTGACGGAGCAGCATCCTCACTGCGAGCCACTAAAAAATAGTCCGATTGGAATTGTTCCAATCGGTTCTGAGACCCTAGGTTCGAGGGGGGGAAATGTGCATTGAAGTTCCGGAAGGAATTGGGCGACAAATCTGATTCGTGTTACAAAAGAGCAGAGAGAGAAAAGCTTCTTGTTCCAGCGCCTCAGTGTCACAGGAATTCGAGGTATTCAAGGTATTCGAATTCCTCGAATTCGAATACCTTGAATACCTCGAATTCGAATTCCTCGAATTCGAATACCTCGAACTGCAAGTCAATTCGAGGAATTGACCTCGAATATACGGTGTATATTATGCAATGCAATTCGAGGAATTGCAAATATTATGCAATTCGAGGAATTGACCTCGAATTGCAAGTCAATTCGAGGAATTGACTTGCGACAGTGATCGAATCTGTCTGTGATAATTATTAATCTATCCCATTGATATTTTTCATTTTGCTTGTAATGGTCGTGTTGTGTTAATGCCACATTTTGTAATCATGTACAATAAAGTTCCCTAGGCTACGGCTGGATGTCCAGCACAAAGAGAACCTCAGTTGTGCAGACCTGACAACAGTTTCATACCCCCAGATAGAGTCACCCTGCAGGCTTGGAGGGAAGATAGACAGGTTGTGTGGGACTACACGTGTGCATATACATTGACTGATACCTATCTACCGTGTAAGTGTGTATGTATGTATGTACCTAGAACCTGAGCTTGTAAAAACATCTTAATCACCTTCAGTGGTTAAGTGTTTAATGTCACACTAGTTTCTATAGAAGCTATCTTGCCCTGTCAAAGTAGGAGAGACATAGGTATATGTATATATATGTGGATATGTGTAGGTATATGTGTGAGTATTTGTATACAGGGTATGTGGAAGCGCGTCAGAATTGCATTTCACCTTTGTAAACGCACATTAATGACACTACAGACACCTCGAACACTGTTTATGTTGGACAAACGTAAATCTGTGTATTTATGTTCGTAGATTAGCTTAGCATTTTAAAAGCAACTCAAATCACTTTCTGTGATTAATTGTTCAATAAATCACTGAATTATATGTTTAACAGATCTCTATAACTGTCCATGGAGGACAGAAGAAAATGTATATATGCTGGTTAGCATTGTAAATGTCTGGCCACGTTTGTGGTAGAACAAAAAATTAAATTATCTTCCTTACAGCACAGATGAGGGCGGCGTGGCGGCCACCTTCAGGGAGACCCAGAAAACTAACAAGTACAGGGACCTAGAACACACAGAAATCACAATAGCGTGATGTATCAAATTAAAAAATCCACAAGGGCCGTGATGAGGATTCGAACCTACATCCGAGAAGATCCCTGATAGAGGAACTTATTGACAGAGCTCGGGTGCATGAGGGGGGAATCGTGTAAAAACCTGGTTTGTGTCTCGGAGAGGCTGCAGGATCCGTGGTAGGTCAAGTTGATTTCCCGGTTGCAATTCTTATACCATGTCGTAGCTCAGACGATTAAGGCATCGTCTGGGATCCTCTCGGACGTAGATTCGAACCCTCGTCACGGCCCTTGTGGATTTGTTCAAGGGACCTAGAACGTTGTTACAGGTTCCTGCCGAGAGGCTCTGAGACCCTATGGGCGCCTGGGGGTAAATATACACGTAAGTTCCTAAGGGAGATAGGGTGAAAAACTCATTGGGAAAACTAAAGACTCAAGCGAAGCCAGTTTCCGCGCTCCAGCGCCTCGATCCAGAGAGGAAATGCGTGCTGTATCATGGGTCCTCATATTACCTCATGATTCCCCCCTCATTATCCCATGAGGCACCCCCCCTCCCTTCCCCCCACTCCATCCCCAACCGACCACAAACAGGACTCTCCAACTGCGGCCGCCGAATCCGGATGAAAACGGGCCATAATCGCCAGCCTGTGCCCGCACATCCGGAAAATACACGCTACCGGTTAATTAGGGCATTCGGATAATTTAAAGGCCGGGGAATGTGACACTCGCCTTAATCGAACTGAATATGATTATAGACATTAGTCTCACAAATGGCAGGAAATTTGGCTAGATAATATATATATATATATATATATATATATATATATATATATATATAATATATATATATATGTGTGTGTATATCACGAAAATAAACACGTGATTAAGAATGTGACAATGTCAACCACGGAGGAAAAATGAAACAGGAAATTTCCTTAAGTACTTTCGTATATTAAATACATCTTCAGAAGGTATATATATATATATATATATATATATATATATATATATATATATATATCTATATATATATATATATATATATATATATATATATATATATATATATGTGTGTGTATATCACGAAAATAAACACGTGATTAAGAATGTGACAATGTCAGACCACGGAGGAAAAATGAAACAGGAAATTTCCTTAAGTACTTTCGTATATTAAATACACCTTCTGAAGATGTATTTAATATACGAAAGTACTTAAGGAAATTTCCTGTTTCATTTTTCCTCCGTGGTCTGACATTGTCACATTCTTAATCACGTGTTTATTTTCGTGATATACACACACACATATATATATATATATATATATATATATAATATATATATATATAATATATATATATATATATATCTATATATATATATATATATATATATTTGGTGTAATTCTGTAGCACGAAATGAAAACTTTTGGGGAGGAAAAGTTTAAATTTTTATGGCGTTTGAATTTGAAAATTGAGTTTACGTCTATGGTATTACTTGGGGACATATTCCATAGCTATGCTGTAATATTTCCCTACCAGTATATTTCTTTTCAAATTCTAAATATATCCTCCATCTTAGATCCGTTAATTCACTTTCTAAAATGAGATTATATATATATTTGAGCTAATCAACAAAAGTCAAACAACGTCGGGTTTATAACGTGTACGTCAGAAACTGACGTATTTCAAAAGCGTCAACATTGACGCAAATAAACGTAACCAAAATATATTATTAAATGTTATTTATCTATGCATAAGCCTACACAATTTTTTTTTTATATTTGATTGTCTGCTGTTCAGGTT
>NW_025568972.1:0-12814 GCF_020424385.1 Procambarus clarkii
TCTCAAGGAATGGGTTCCAGGCTCATTGACGTCACCAGAGACCCAAGGGCTTCCAGTTTTCTATTTCAGCGTCTCAGTGTGGCGATCCAGAGGGGAAATGCTTGCTGCGCCCACGGTTCCTGTCCAGAAGCGGAGGAGCTTCAAGAGATCCATAACCTTTAGGCATTTGTCTTGTATGTTTTGTAACCTTTAAATACACAATAAAGGAAAAAAAAAAAAAGGGGGAAGGGGGTGGTAGGAGAAAAGCACACAGAAACTGTATTGGAGGGGACCTACATTCCCTCCAATGCGTTATGTGTGGTTTCCTCCGAGGCTATGGGTCCCCCTTCTTCCAGCCAGAGGTGGTACTCCCTTCCCTATTGTATATATATATATATATATGTCGTACCTAGTAGCCAGAACTCACTTCTCAGCCTACTATTCAAGGCCCGATTTGCCTAATAAGCCAAGTTTTCCTGAATTAATATATTTACTATAATTTTTTTCTTATGAAATGATAAAGCAACCCTTTTCTCTATGTATGAGGTCAATTTTTTTTTTATTGGAGTAAAAATTAACGTAGATATATGACCGAACCTAACCAACCCTACCTAACCTAACCTAACCTATATTTATAGGTAAGGTTAGGTTAGGTAGCCAAAAAAAGCTAGGTTAGGTTAGGTTAGGTAGGTTAGGTAGACGAAAAAACATTAATTCATGAAAACTTGGCTTATTAGGCAATCGGGCCTTGAATAGTAGGCTGAGAAGTGCGTTCTGGCTATTAGGTACGACATATATATATATATATATATATATATATATATATATATATATATATATATATATGTATATATATATATATATATATATATATATATATATATATACATATAGATGTCGTACCTAGTAGCCAGAATGCACTTCTCGGCCTACTATGCAAGGCCCGATTTGCCTAATAAGCCAAGTTTTCCTGAATTAATATATTTTCTCAAATTTTTTTCTTATGAAATGATAAAGCTACCGATTTCATTATGTATGAGATCAATTTTTTTTTATTGGAGTTAAAATTAACGTAGATATGTGACCGAACCTAACCAACCCTACCTAACCTAACCTAACCTATCTTTATAGGTTAGGTTAGGTTAGGTAGCCGAAAAAGATAGATTAGGTTAGGTTAGGTAGTCGAAAAACAATTATTCATGAAAACATGGCTTATTAGGCAAATCGGGCCTTGCATAGTAGGATGAGAAGTGCGTTCTGGCTACTAGGTACGACATATATATATATATTATATATATATATATATATATATATATATATATATATATATATATATATATATATATACATATATATATATATATATATATATATATATATATACATATATATATATATGTCGTACCTAGTAGCCAGAACGCACTTCTCAGCCTACTATGCAATGCCCGATTTGCCTAATAAGCCAAGTTTTCCTGAATTAATATATTTTCTCTAATTTTTTTCTTATGAAATGATAAAGCTACCCATTTCATTATGTATGAGGTCAATTTTTTTTATTGGAGTTAAAATTAACGTAGATATATGACCGAACCTAACCAACCCTACCTAACCCAACCTAACCTATCTTTATAGGTTAGGTTAGGTTAGGTAGCCGGAAAAGTTAGGTTAGGTTAGGTTAGGTAGGTTAGGTTGTCGAAAACAATTAATTCATGAAAACTTGGCTTATTAGGCAAATAACCTCAACGTCTTATGCAAGACTATATGTATATATATTATGTATATATATATATATATATATATATATATATATATATATATATATATATATATATATATATATATATATATATATATATATGTGTGTATATGTGTGTGTGTGTGTGTGTGTGTGTGTGTGTGTGTGTGTGTGTGTGTGTGTGTGTGTGTGTTTGTTGTGCCTAGTAGCTAGAACGCAGTACTCGGCGTACTATGCAATGCCTGATTTGCCTAATAAGCCAAGTTTTCCTGAATTTATATAGTTTAAAAAAAAAATTCTTATCCAATTCATCGCAGTATGTATGAATTAATTTTGGTTTAATTTGCCTGAAGTCCGGTCACCACTACTTGACCTTGGATCCAAGGAGGAGAGGAGAAGACCCAGCGCACACTGCTTGAGCTCGATCCTGCAATGTGCGACTCCCCCACCAGGCCTGCCCACCTACACGTGCAGGTGTTAAAGCTGTGTTTTCTGCTCTAGGTAATACTAACATTGTAAACTTCTTTGGTGTTGCTGATGGTGTGATATATATTAGGTCACTATTTTCTGTGCTGATTCATGTGTTGAGACACTCAACAGTGCGACTTTTTCTGTTGTTGCATAAGACGTTGAGGTTATGCAACAATCAAGAGTTCAACCAGTCTTGATGTTGCGGTGAACGAATACATTATGGCACAATCAACATAACAACCAGTCCTGGTGATGTTGGGGACGGCAATGAACTGGGCAGTGAACGCATATTGTTTCATTCTTGAACTTCTTCCTATATCTGCAGAAGAAAATTAGAAATACAAAATAAATTTACTGTCATTTAGAAAATGGACTTCAAATTGTAATTACATAAAAACATTAGAACACAGAAAACTTCGAGTGCATAATATGCATAATGTGAAGGGGAGAAAGTAAACACCGTGCTAAAGTTAATCACGTTTACTAAAATGAAGCTACAAAGTAACGGGCCGAAATTGTCTCCCTTATTTCATCAGATGGCAACACTCCTCAAAAGTCAGTGGTAATATGGCAACACTCCACTGTCTCTGCAAATTATGAATCACGAGGAATCTTTTTCAATAACCGTTTTCTACAATATTAAGCCTTTTATAACTCAACTCAAATACTATGCAGCACACTGGGTCTTCACATAACTAACGAATGTGTAATTAAAGAATAACAATTAATTTCACTCAATGTCCGGCCCTTTTCCTTACATCATTTTCCGCCTCGTACCTAAACATTTAATGACACACTATTCCTAACATCAAGAAGGGTTATCTTGAGGTTATCTTGAGATGATTTCGGGGCTTTTAGTGTCCCCGCGGCCCGGTCCTCGACCAGGCCTCCACCCCCAGGAAGCAGCCCGTGACAGCTGACTAACTCCCAGGTACCTATTTACTGCTAGGTAACAGGGGCATTCAGGGTGAAAGAAACTTTGCCCATTTGTTTCTGCCTCGTGCGGGAATCGAACCCGCGCCACAGAATTACGAGTCCTGCGCGCTATCCACCAGGCTACGAGGCCCCCGGGAGGGAATGGGAGGGCAAATTTATCTACCTTATTCTGCAGCTCTTGGATGCTGTAGTCTTCGAAGGTCGTATTAGCAAAGAGTAGCTTATAGGACGAAATTAGTGGATGTTGTAGAAAGAAACTTCTTAACACAACGTGTAAAGGAAGACGCAAAAGAACTAGGAGGAGATACGCCATGCCGGCTGGACTTGATCACCATCCAGAAAGAGGAAGACATTGAGAACTTAGAGCATGAAATACCACTAGGAGCAAGTGACTATTGTGTCCTGGTATTCGACTTTATGATGGAACTCAGAACTGTGCCCATTAGGCAAGAGGTGAGGGAAGAGAGAGCAGACTATAAAAAAGGAGACAACATGAAAGTAAGTGAGTATCTGGAAAGTGTGCGATAGGAGGAGGAACGTATAGGGAAGACTGTCCAGGAAATGATGGACCTAGTAAAATTGAGGAGCAAAGAGGCAGAAGAGAGATTCTTACCACCATTAGGGGCAAAAAGTAGGAGGGCAAATAATAACCCGTGGTTCAATAGACTGCCAGGAAGGAAAATAAAAAAGCTGGATGGAGTGGAGGAAATACAGAATGCAAGAATGCAAAGGACAGAGGTAACCTGGATTAGATGAAATAGGGCCAGGAATGACTACATAAACATAAGAAGACTGGCAGTATAAAACTATTAAACCGATATTGCCTCCAAAGCAAAGAGTCAACCGAAATTTCTGCATAGCCATATAAGAAGAAAGAAGACAGTGAATGACCAAGTAACAAGGTAACGAAAAGGGGAGGCCAGCATACAGAAAATGATAAACCGATATGTGAGGAGCTCAATGCCAGCTTCCATGGAGTGTTCACTAGTGAGCCTGAGCAGCTCCCAGAGCTAGATGAGGAAGAATAACGAATAACTACTAAATATTGACGAATAACTACTAAATATTGAGGTAACATCAAAGGAAGTAAGAATATTGCTAGCATCACTGTATATAACTAAAGCTACTGGGTCAGGTTATGTCGGAGTGGTTATCTTGAGAGGTTATCTTGAGATGATTTCGGGGCTTAGCGTCCCCGAGGCCCGGTCATCGACCAGGCCTCCTTTTTGTTACACACCTCTGGGAAGCAGCCCGCAGTAACTGCTAGCTCCCAGGTACCTATTTACTGCTAGTTAACAGGGGCATCAGGGTGAAAGAAGCATTTTGCCCATTTGTCTCCGCCTCCGCCGGGGATCGAACCCAGAACCTCAGGACTACGAATCCGAAGCGCTGTCCAGCCAGCGCTTCGGATTCGTCAGACTCCCTGACAGCCCCTGCTGTCAGGGGGATCTGACGAATCTCTTGCAAAGGACTTGAAAGAATTATGAGGTTTAGACTAGTTACACACCTAGAAAGAATTACGTTTGTAAGTAAACAATAACATGGCTTTAGAGAAGGGAAATCATACCTGACGAACCTCCTGAAGTTTTATGATAAGGTAACGAAAATCAGGCAAGACAGAGAAGGATAGGCAGATTGCATATTTCTGAACTGCCAAAAAGCGTTTGATACAGTACCACATAGAAGGTTACTATACAAAATTGAGAGGCCGGCGGGGGAAGACGAAAACGCACTATCATGAGAAACACTTAACAGACAGGTGTCAGAGAGTGAGAGTGAGGGGCAAGGAGTCCGACTGGCGTAGAGTAATAAGCGGGGTACCTCAAGGATCAGTGCCGAAACCAATTTCATTCCTCAATAATATAAATGACTTAACTGCAGGAGTTGAGTCCTTTATCTCGATGTTTGCAAGTGATGCAGAACTAATGAGGAGGGCTGAGACAGATGAGCACTGTAAAGTTCTCCAGGATGTATTGAACAGGTTGAAGAGCTGGTCCGAGAAATGACAGCTAGAATTCAACACTAGCAAGTGCAAGGTGATGAATATGGGAACATGAGCCAGGGGTCCATAAGGCCTATGCACGATGAAGGGAAACTACCTCTCTATAAATTATTTTTTATTGTTTTATTTATATATACACGAGTTCTTACATTCTAGTACTGCCACTAACATGCATAGCGTTTCGGGCAAGTCCCTTAATCCTATGTTTTTCAGAATACGACCCGCCAAATCGTTTAACAACCATGTACTCATTTTACTGTTGGGTAAACAGAGGCTACAGTTAAAGAATGCCGCCTAGTAAATCCTCCTCGGCCAGGATACGAACCCAGGCCAAATCCCTCGTGAAGCACCAGGTGAGTGTCTTACCACTTCGCCCCAGGGACCAATATATAACGACTAGATAAAAAGACCTGGGAGTGGACATAACACTCAACCTAACTCCAGAGGCTCATATAAAAATAATAACGTCAGCCGCATACTCTACTTGGGCAAAATTCAAAACATCCTTCAGAAACTTGAATAAGGAGGCATTTGGATCACTATATACCGTCTATATGAGGCCTGTCTTAGAGTATGCAGCCCCATCGTAGAGCCCCAACTAAAAAAAACATAAGACAGGTCGAAAAGGTGTAAAAGTTTGAAACGAGACTCGTCCCAGAGCTGCGAGGAATGAAGTACGAAGACAGACTGAATGAACTAAACGTGACCACGTTAGAAAAGAGAAGGGAACAGGGGGTTATCTTGAGATGATTTCGGGGCTTTTTAGTGTCCCCGCGGCCCGGTCCTCGACCAGGCCTCCACCCCCAGGAAGCAGCCCGTGACAGCTGACTAACACCCGGGTACCTATTTTACTGCTAGGTAACAGGGGCATAGGGTGAAAGAAACTCTGCCCATTGTTTCTCGCCGGCGCCTGGGATCGAACCCAGGACCACAGGATCACAAGCCCAGCGTGCTGTCCGCTCGGCCGACCGGCTCCTTAGGGGAGACCTAATACAGACGTATAAAGTACATCGAGGAACTGACATGGTGGAAACAGAGGAAATGTTTACAATGAATATCAATAGAACAACGTAGGCACTGATGGAAGCTTGAAACTTAGATGTCAGAATGATGTTAGAAAGTTTTTTTTCAGCGTAAGGGGAGTGAGTAAATGGAATGACCTAAACGAGCAGGTTGTAGAGGCTAACTCCATTCATAACTTTAAAATTTGGTATGGTAGGGAAATAGGCCAGGAGTCATTGCATTAAATAACCAACGGCTAGAAAAGCAGGGTCTAAGAGATAGAGTTCGACCCTGCAGGCACAAATAGGTGAGTGCAAATAGGTGAGTACACAGAGAGTGTTAAACGTATATACACAATTCTAAATACAGACATAGTTTAATGTAACATGCACCCACCAACACACAGATATACACAGTTTAACATTGATACACACTCCTATATACACACAAACACATTTTAACATACGCACATACCCCTACACACATACAGAGTTAAATATATATACACACACCTAAACACAGACAGTTAAACATACATATACACATCTACACTTAGACAGCGTTAAACATACATATATACACCTACGCACATACACCATATCAGGAGGAAAACAGCAGTGAAGGAACAAGTGATGAAGCTGCGGAAAGGGGAGAACAGATACACAGAGAATGACAAGGAGGTGTGTGAAGAACTCAACAAGAGATTCCAGGAGGTCTTCACAATAGAACAAGTAGAAGCCCTGCACTAAATGAGGAGGCGGCAAACCAAGCAACCTTGGAGGAATTTGACCTCACCAGTGATGAGGTCAAAAGGTGTCTGCTGGAGCTGGATGTGACAAAGGCTTTTGGGCCTGATAGAATCTCACCATGGATACTAAAGGAAGGTGCAGAAGCACTAAGTGTGCCACTCTCTATGGTGTATAACAGGTCACTGGAAACAGGAGACTTACCAGAAAGTTGGAAGACAGCTAATGTGGTCCCAATATACAAAAAGGGTGACAGGCAAGAGGCACTGAATTACAGGCCAGTTTCCATAACTTGTATACCATGCAAGGTGATGGAGAAGATCGTGAGGAAAAGGCTCGTAGAGCATCTGGAGGGAATTAACTTTGTAACGCACCACCAACATGGGTTCAGAGATGGTAAATCGTGCCTCACAGGTTTAATAGAATTTTATGACCAGCAACGAAAATTAGGCAGGAAAGAGAAGGGTGGGTCGACTGCATTTTCCTGGATTGCCAAAAAGCCTTTGACACAGTACCCCATAAAAGGCTGTTAAAAAAGTTGGAGCAACAGGCAGGAGTAAAAGGGAAGGTGCTCCAGTGAATAAGGGAGTACTTAAGCAACAGGAAACAGCGAGTAACGGTGAGGGGGGGAGACATCAGAGTGGCGAGATGTCACCAGCGGAGTCCCACAGGGCTCAGTACTAGGACCCATCCTGTTTCTAATATATATGAACGATCTTCCAGAGGGTATAGACTCATTCCTCTCAATGTTTGCTGATGATGCAAAAATTATGAGAAGAATCAAGACGGATGAAGATAGACAGAGACTACAGGATGACCTGGATAAACTGGAGGAATGGTCTAGAAAATGGCTGCTAAAGTTCAACTCAGGAAAGTGTAAGGTGATGAAATTAGGCGAAGGAGCAGGAGGCTGAACACAAAGTATCATCTGGGAGGGGAAAATCCTGCAAGAGTCAAATAGAGAGAAGGATCTGGGGGTTGATATCACACCGAAACCTGTCCCCAGAGGCCCACATCAAAAGAATATCATCAGCGGCATATGCTAGACTGGCCAACATAAGAACTGCCTTCAGAAACTTGTGTAAGGAATCTTTCAGAACCCTGTATACCACTTATGTAAGACCAATCCTGGAGTATGCAGCTCCAGGCTGGAGTCCATACCTAGTTAAACACAAGACAAAGTTAGAGAAGATTCAGCGGTATGCCACCAGGCTTGTCCCGGAACTGGGAGGATTGAGCTACGAGGAAAGGCTAAAGGAGCTGAACCTCACATCCCTGGAAAACAGAAGAGTAAGGGGAGACATGATAACCGCCTACAAAATTCTCAGGGGAATTGACAGGGTGGACAAAGACAAACTCTTCAGCACGGGTGGGACACGAACAAGGGGACACAGGTGGAAACTTAGTACCCAGATGAGCCACAGAGACGTTAGAAAGAATTTTTTCAGTGTCAGAGTAGTTAATAAATGGAATGCACTAGGCAGGCAGGGAGAATAGTGTACCAGCCATCAGTGTGCAGGGAGAATAGTGTACAAGCCATCAGTGTGCATGGAGAATAGTGTACCAGCCATCAATGTGCAGGGCGAATAGTGTACCAGCCATCAGTGTGCAGGGAGAATAGTGTACCAGCCATCAATGTGCAGGGCGAATAGTGTACCAGCCATCAGTGTGCAGGGAGAATAGTGTACCAGCCATCAATGTGCAGGGCGAATAGTGTACCAGCCATCAATGTGCAGGGAGAATAGTGTACCAGCCATCAATGTGCAGGGAGAATAGTGTACCAGCCATCAGTGTGCAGGGAGAATAGTGTACCAGCCATCAGTGTGCAGGGAGAATAGTGTACCAGCCATCAATGTGCAGGGCGAATAGTGTACCAGCCATCAGTGTGCAGGGAGAATAGTGTACCAGCCATCAATGTGCAGGGCGAATAGTGTACCAGCCATCAATGTGCGGGGACCCCAGTAAACACATAACGTTTTCTGACATTTTTATTTGGAAGCAAAAAGGTGACACTTTAACGATCTATATTAATTCGTCTTTTAAACGTATAAAATACGTAGATTTCAGTCATTTCAGATTGTGTGTGTGTGTACTCACCTATTTGTACTCACCTATTTTGGCTTTCGAGGGTTGAGCTTTGGCTCTTTGGTCTCGCCCCTCAACTGTTGTACAGATTCCTGAGCCTATTGGGCTCTGTCATATCTACATTTAAAACTGTGTATGGAGTCAGCCTTCACCACATCACTGCCTAATACATTCCATCTGTTAACTACTCTAGCACTGCAAAAGTTCTTTCTAACGTCCCGGTGGCTCATTTGGGTACTCAGTTTCCACCTGTGTCCTCTTGCTCGCGTACCACCAGTGTTAAATAGTTTATTCTTGTCTACCCTGTCAATTCCTCTGAGGATTTTGATGGTAGTGATCATATCTCCCCTTACTCTTCTGTCTTCCAGTGTCGTAAGGTGCATTTCCCGCAGCCTTTCCTCGTAACTCATGCCTCTTAGTTCTGGGACTTGTCTAGTGGCATACCTCTAAACTTTTTCCAGCATCGTCTTGTGCTTGACAAGGTACGGGCTCCATGCGGGGGCCGCATACTCCAGGATTGGTCTTACATATGTGGTATACAAGATTCTGAATGATTCCTTACACAGGTTCCTGAACGCTGTTCTGATGTTAGCCAGCCTCGCATATGCTGCAAACGTAATTCTTTTTATGTGGGCTTCAGGAGACAGGTTTGGTGTGTTATCAAGTTCTAGATCTTTCACTCTATCAGTTTCATTAAGTACTTCATCTCCTATTCTGTATCCTGTGTCTGGCCTCCTGTTTCCACCGGCTAGTTTCATTACTTTGCATTTACTCGGGTTAACTTTAGCAGCCATTTGTTGGCCCATTCATTCAGTCTGTCTAGGTCATCTTGTAGCCTCCTATTATCGTCCTCTGTTTCAATCCCCTCATAATTTTTGCATCATCAGCTAACATTGAAAGAAACGAATCTATACCCTTTGGGAGATCATTTACATATATCAGAACAGTATAGGTCCAAGGACTATCCCCTGCGAGACTGTGTGTGTGTGTACTCACCTAATTGCTCACCTAATTGTGCTTTCAGGGGTTGAGCTCTGGCTCTTTGGTCCCACCTCTCATCTGTTAATCAACTGATGTACAGATTCCTGAGCCTACTGGGCTCTATCATATCTACATTTGAAACTATGTATGGAGTCAGCCTCCACCACATCACTGCCTTCCATCTGTTAACTACACTGACACTGAAAAAGTTCTTGTGCGTGTACATGTGTGCATGTGCATGTGCGTGTGTGTGTGTGTGCATGGGTACATGTGTGTGTGTATGTACACCCACCTATTTGTACTCACCTATTTGTGTCTGTAGGATCGAGTATTGACTCTTGGATCCCGCCTTTCGAGCCATCAGTTGTTTACAGCAATGACTCCGGTCCTATTTCCTTATCATACCAAGTTTTAACATTATGAATAGAATTTGCTTCCACAACCTGGTCCTTAAGTGCATTACATTTTTCCACTACTTTCACGCTAAAAGAAAACTTCCTAACATCTCTGTGATTCATCTGAGTTTACAGCTTCCACGCATGTCCCCTCGTTTTGTTACTATTCCATGTGAACATTTCGTCTATGTCCCCCCTGTCAATTCCCCTGAGTATTTTATGCGTTCCTATCACATCCCCCTTCTCCCTTCTCTTTTCTAGTGTCGCAAGGCTCAGTGCCATCAGGCGCTCTTCATACCCCATCCCTCGTAACGCTGGGACTAGTCTCGTTGCAAGCTTCTGAGCCTTTTCCAGTTTCCTTATGTGTTTCTTCAGATGGGTACTCCATGATGAGACAGCATACTCTAAGACTGGCCCTCACGTAGGCAGTATAAAGTGCCCTAAATGCCTCCTTACTTGATGTTTCTGAATGATGTTAGGTTTCTGCCCGAAACACTTTGCGTAATAGTGGCTTTAGGCATTGTGTGTACTAGCTCTATCTATAAATTCATTAATATCTGTATCACCCCTTGTATGCATGTACTTTACCTAAATAAACATTTGAATTTGAGTTTGAATTTGAATTTGAATGTTCTAACTTTGTTACGGCCCCGAGCCCAACGTCCGAGCACGGAGCAGTGACGACCACGCCATCTGTGGGTCAGCTCCCGAAAACCCCTCCAAATGGACGGCGGAATCGAGTGAGGACAGGAAATACCAGCCACAAGGGATAGTTTCCCGTCCTGATCAGCTCATAACACAGCCGCTGCTGACCTCTGGTGAGGTGGCGCTTAGACAGCAACGCCATCTATGGAGTAGATACGTCGGGCGTTTGTGTCTAAGCCTGTAAGTGAGGTGTCCTAGTGTGTCCCTGTTACTGATGACGTGTCTGATTACAGAGTCGACCTGGGACTGCTGTAATGGAAGTTGGATCAGTCTACCCAAGGCAGTCATCTCGTCTCCAAGTGTTTGCTGCAGCAGCTGTGAGTCGCCCCCCGGATGAACACTGTGGTGTTACCCTGCCTGTGACGAGGCAGTTGATTAATTGTAGTACCCGGGAGTGACTGGTGGAGACGCTTAACCACTGGGGTGTTGTGGCGAGGAGAGTGGTCTGTGGGATCACACGAGGCTCCTGACTAGGGTTCGCGACCTTAGTATCGATCGTGGAGTGGCCTAACTAGCGTCGCTGATTGGAACCTGCCAGCTACTGGCTGGACTTGTGGTTGAAGGCCTCCACGACGGTGCCCCAGTGGAACTGTGAATTGGCTGGCCGGTGGCCAGGGTAGACTCAAGAGGATCGAAGGATTCATAGTGAGGCCACAAGAGCACCAAGAGCTTAGCATCGTGAGCACTGTGAACGTCCAGAGTCTTCAGAAGAAGACACCGTTGTACATTATAGTGTTTAAACCACCACCCCCCCCCCCCCGTGTAATCTTTTATATCGTATTTATGGTGATGGTGATAATTATATTATTAAGTTTTTGACTTTATTTCCCTTCCCCTTCTATTTTTCTTGCGTTACGGATCACATCCCTTGAAAGCCACTACTAGCTTGGGGCCGGATACCCTACCTCTAACAACATCAGAGAAAGAACCCGGTTGTGACCCGAGAGAGCCGTAACAAACTTTTGCCAGTGTAGAGTATACTGCGGTCGTTATCTTGTTTAGTGTGCCTCAGGAGATAGATTAGGTGTTACGTTCATGCCCAGGTTTCTTTCTCGCGTCGTCACAGGTACGCAGTTCCCCTTCATTGTGTACTGTCCCTTTGGTCTCCTATCACCTGATCCTATTTCCATAACTTTACATTTGCTTGTGTTGAATTCCAGTAGCCATTTCTCTGACAATCTCTGCAACCTGTTCATGTCCTCTTGGAGGATCCTACAATCCTCATCTGTCACAACTCTTCTCATCAATTTTGCGTCATCCGCGAACATCGACATGTAGGACTCTACTCCTGTAATCATGTCGTTAACATATATTTGAAATAGAATTGGTCCCAGCACCGATCCTTGAGTTACTCCACTTGTTACTGTTCGCCAGTTCGACTTCTCGCCCCTTACCGTAACTCTCTGGCTCCTTCCTGTTAGGTAGTTCCTTATCCATGCTAGGACCTTACCTCCCACCCCCGCCTGCCTCTCGAGTTTGAACAGCAGTCTCATGTGCGGTACTGTATCAAAGACTTTCTGGCAGTCCAGAAATATGCAGTCTTCCTAGCCTTCTCTGTCCTGTCTTATCCTCGTTATTTTATCATAGAATTCCAAAAGGTTTGTTAGGCAAGATTTCTCTTTCCAGAACCCATGTTGATGTTTGTTTACAAACCTAGCGTTCTCTAGGTGTGCAACCAGTCTAAGCCTAATTATTCTTTCAAGTATTTTCAACCCGTTCTCGCAAATTCGTATAGTCAATATTGACTTATTAACTACGTGCATAGGTGATATACTAA